>JAJONQ010015198.1:0-20537 GCA_036250385.1 Solanum microdontum | reverse complement strand
ATTTGTATATATGGCAAGCGAGATTGGGAGAGGGAGGAGAGAGGCGAGCGAGATTGGGAGAGGGAGGAGAGAGGCGAGCGAGATTGGGAGAGGGAGGAGAGAGGTGAGCAAGATTAGGAGAGGAAGGAGAGAGGCGAGCGAGAGAGGGCAGAGAGTGGGAGAGAGGTGAATTGTATATGTATATCGGTTAGATAATTGTATATTATACATATGCATTTGTATATATGGCAAGCGAGATTTTGAGAGGGAGGAGAGAGGCGAGCGAGAGAGGGTAGAGAGGTGAATTGTATATGTATATCGGTTAGATAATTGTATATTATACATATGTATTTGTATATTCTGGCGAATTATACATATACAACGTGGCTAATCGAAGTCTCCTCACGTAACTAATGTATAATGTTAGTCGCGAGTGGTAGTTATAGCAAACTATAGCTATGATCAGAGGCGGATCTAGGATTTGGAGGTCCTGGGTGCCACATTGTTCAAGTAAAGTGGGTCGGTTGCTTTAATTTTAGGTTACAATCGAGTTATTTTATTTTTTTCTATTTTTATAAACAAATCGATTAAACATGCATGTTAGTAATATTTTCTTTTAGATATTATGAGATTAAAGCTAACTAAACAATTCAATGTTTTTTTTTTTTTAGGAATTAGTGGCCTTATTTGCTGAAACTTTGAGGAGAAAAAGATTTTTCATACTAAAATTTGAGCTTGTATAAACTAGCTAATAATGTTAACTTAATATATTCTTCCATTGACTTTATGTGTTGTTGCAAAAAATATAACAAAGAGAATACAAATTTTAGTTTCAATCTAGTCCCTATTTAGCAAGAACGTTGGTGAAAATCGAAAGAACCTTCAAATTAAAAGAACTCTAATAATAATATTCACCATTTTTAAAACTATTATTTAAATATATTCTTAATAATATTTATGTCACGTTCATAATTCAGTACTCACTAATTGATAAAAGAATAAACACGCGACACTCATATTAAGAGATTAATAATTAGTGAAAGAGAAAGTAAAAGAACTTAAGAATTAATTATGGTGAATAAGAGTTAATTTGAATTAATAAAAAATACTAGTAGTAAATAAATAAGAATGAATGAAAGGAAAAAAAAAAAAAAAAAAGAACCTTCACACATTAATAAAAATGACAGGAAAAGAAAGAAAGAAAAAGCTTAATAAAAATGACAAAAAAAGAAGAAAAAGCTTCAGCTTCCAAAAATTAATGTTGCAGGCGAGGTTCGAACCCGAGCTGCCCGTGTGGCAAATGGCCCGCTTTGCCAATTGGACTGTTCACCACATTGTTTTGTGGGTGGCAAAGAAAATATATATTAATTTTCTTATACATATATACATATATATACAAAGTTTTTTCCGAGATCAGTGGGTGCCGTGGCACCTCCACGGGTACCCATAGATCCGCCCCTGGCTATAATGAGTAATTAAATAGTATAAGTTTGCTTAACCGCGTAATTTTCCCTTACTGAAATGGTATATGTTTCACTTGTTTGTTACTATTATTTACATAACAAGAGTAGATGAAGGGGTTGTTTAATTACTTCTCTGAAGCTTTCAGTGGAAGTAAGAAGTATCTATAAGATTTTTGTTATTAAACCTTGTAGACAAGTGGTTAGAATTCTAAAAACAGATCAGAAGTATTGATATCTTTTTAATATAGGGACTGTACAAATTGGAAGAACATATGTATGTGTCACTTACTTTGGATGTATAAGTCACATGCTAATAGTTACTCCCTCGGTCCATTTTACCCTTAATGAAATGATTTACAGCCACACAAATTTCTATCATTCAATTTAGACCACAAATTTTAAAAGTCTTCCTTTCTTTCTTAAACTTCGTGCCGCGTGAAAGTACCTCACATAAAATGGGACGGAGGGAGTAGATATTTAAGTGCAAGTAGTTATTAATGTAAGTGGTCACATCGGGTTAACACAGCTATGCACATTGTAAAACATGCTTTTGAAAAAGAACCAGGCGTAAATCATTGGTCTTAGCTAGTGCAGTCTCTCATTTCTTTTCTAGTTTTATTTTTTGTGACATAATTCCCCTAAATTTCCTGCTGTGGGATCGGGATTGGCTTTTTCCACGTGAATTACAGTAGAGTGCATCAAAACTGTTGCTTGCAATTTGATAGGCTTATCTGTTGAATGTTACAAATATATTCCCTAAATTCTATGGATTTTGCTAATATACATTTAAAATACTTCAGGCTTCAAAAGAAACAGGTGCACTAATAGAGGCAAAGGATAAGCTTGAAAAACAGGTGGAAGAACTTAGATTGCAGTTGCAGTTGGAGAAACGTCTAAGGGTGATATACTTGTGCTAAGCAGATAAAATCTTTCTTTTTCCTTGCACTATTTATAATACATTTGAGGATTTTAATTGGATAGCATTGATAAAATAAGATATTACCTTAAAGTTAAACAGTCTTGCCAATCTTAGGATTGTGGGTTACTACGAGTTTTCCATTTTGAGAAAGCTGAACTATTTGAAGCATTCGGCAACTCACAAATACGAAAATACCTTGCAGATGAACTTGGAAGAGGCAAAGGATCAGGAAATAGCAAAATTGCATAATTCAATGCGAGACATGCAAAGCAAACTGAGTGAAACAGATACACTGCCCATCAGGGAATATGAGGCTGCTCCAAAAGCAGTTGAAGAAGACTCTTTGATTGTTGATAAGAAACCAATTCTTGTCGAGGATGAAGAAATCATTGAATCTTTAACTGCAGAGTTGAAAACTTTAAAGGTATGAACAGTCAGCTGAAGAGTGATCCCCACAACTTTTCAGCTTCACATTCCCTCCCCCTAACCCTAAAATGAGTAGAGAAGATAGAGAAAAATAGGTGAAAGCATTCATCTTTTTTCCAGTTACATATGGTTGAATGTTGATGTTCTCATGCTTATACCTATTGATAGGTGTTATATCAAAAAGAAAAGCAACGCGCTGATGATTCTGAGAGGAAATGTGCTGAAGTTCAAGAATCAAGTAAAGAGAAGTGCCGGAAGTTGGAAGAAACTGAAAGAAAAGTTCAACAACTTCAGGATTCAGTTAACAGGTACCTTTACTCGAATAATTGGTACCAGATTTAGTCCTTTCATCTTGTAACAATATAAATCACAAACTTCTGAGTCGATAAACTTATCAACTGTGAAAATGCTCTCTAAAATATACTATTTTTTGGGGGGTGGGGGGGATATATGTTTTTTCTCGTTCTTTCTGAACCATTTAAAACTGAATACAAACTTGAGAGTTATATTTCTGTGTGAAATTATCGGCTGTTCTTTCTAACCATTTCATGTGAGGGGGTTAGATTTCAGAAATTAACTGCAGAAACTAATCAGGACTCTTTTACCTAATTCTAACATCATCTTCTGCTTTTATTGTACAAACCTCATATGAATTTTGTGATGTGATTAATAGGTAAATTGCTCAAAATGTCCCTGAAAGGGTCCTTAAGTTAGTGTCCCTCTGAAGCAATGTGATATGTGTCCTTCAGGAAGATTCTAAAGACATGATGCTATTGTGTTCAATATTTGATTTTGATTCTAAATGACATGGTACTATTTGAATTCAATCATTGATAGATTTCTGTAAGCAGTTCAGTAACATTCAGATTGCTTAACTTCGTTTGCTTTGGAACTGCTCATCATGGCAAAATGCTCAGCCAAGACAAATAATTGGCATATCTTTATATTGGCTTATAATATACACATATAAGATAGCATAAACAAATTAGTCTTAATATCATATTTTCTAGATATCTTTTACAAGGAGTGCTGCTTGGGATGCTATACTCACGGCGCATAACCTGAGGAAGAGGGGATGCATCATTATAACCAGTGTTGTATGTGCAAGAAGAATTGAGAAGACACCAATCATTTGCTCCTTCACTCCAACTATGCAACAGAACCTTGGAGTAAGGTGTATTCTTTGTCCAATATCTCTTGGGTACTCCCTAGAACTAATGCAGAAACTAGCATCTTGGAGGATAAAAGTGGGGAGAGACGGGAGGAAAATATGGAGGTTAGCAACCTATACATCTTTTGGTAAATATGAAGAGAATGGAAAAAGGGATGCTTGGAGGAGTTGAAAATTACATGGATGATCAAGAGTTTATTGTATCTATACTGTCGGTGTAAAGAAAGCATTCCATTATGTATAGACAATGGAATGGATTTTTCAAACACCTTCGAAATTGTTGTAACTTCGGCATCACCTTGGTGCTTATTAATGAAATGATTTATTTGATTCATCAAACAAAAAGAAAGAAAAAAGAATTACTGAACCACTCAGCCTGGACGATTATATTCTTTTAACGAACTGAATTGGTCATATAGAACTGGTCGAATCATTGTGGACTACTTGGTGGAAATGATAATTTAAACATGATCAACTTCCTGTTTTGCAAGATTGGGCTGGGGTTGTCTAAGGGTACATTGGCAATTATGTCGGGGAAGTTTCTAGAATTTGTCAAGTTCTCCCGGTAGGTCTCTGGAAATTTTCGAATAGATTTTATCTTTTATCTTCTTCTTGCCACATAGATTTTCGACTAGTGGTCTCATATCTTGCTATAAATGCATATTTCTTTTCTGTCTTTTTTATTAAATGAAGTGCTGTGAATCCTCTATAACCTTCTATATTTATTTTGGGGGTCTCCTTCGTATTGTCCCTTTTGTTTTCACTGAAAGTTTGGATCATTGGATGTTATCATAGTATCACTAATGCATTTGATTCCACCAGAACTCCAAATCTAAGCATTCTTTAGCAAGAGCAGAATATGACTGGTGACCCCTTGAGAAGTTATGTGCTGCATCTTGCTTCAAGAATTGAAACAAAAGTTTTCAATCTTCAGTAGTTTTGCGTTAATCATGTAATTCTGAATATGTTAGATCCTACTGTAGTCGGGGATCCATAAGTTGGTTGTTGGCAACATATAATTTTGAAGATTGTTATTGGCAACAATCTTACTAAGACAGATGTGTGCTGGTTCTTTATGGTAAAACTGAATCTGGAGTCCTACATGCATTCCATAATGTTGATGTTCTTTTTAGCTGCTGAGTTATATGAAGCTTTCAAGCTTTTCATTGGTGCAAAGGCATCCATGGAATTTCATTTCAGAATTACCTTTGATATAATTGATCTCTGTCTTAGAATTTAATGGATAAGATTGCCTCAAATCATTGACAGCTTCAAGCTGGTCTTTTCTGTCCTCTTGCATCCTCCCAGTAAAGAACAACAAAAAAAGATCTCTTTGTTTCCCTCTCACTTTTATCTACTTTCTTCTTAGTAATAAAGAGGAAGATTCTCTTCAAGTCTTGGCTCAGACCAGAATGGAGTAGCAACATATAACAATATCCATGGCATATTAAAATTTCCTTGTTTTGCGTTCTTCTGTTTTTTACTTTTATATATGTTGTGTTTTTGTATGGTTGGTAATATCATAAAAGGCAGCATAGTCCCTCCTACTGAGGAAAGAAAGCAGAACTGTTTATCTTGGGAAAGATTTTTCCTTTCTAAGCTCTAAATAAAATACTTAAGACAGCTTGATATCTATTAGCTCCTTTTCTTATGAAGTTCCATTTTTGTCGAGTGATATCCTGTTCCTGCTTTTTGTTGAATTACTTTGGAAACCTTGTGTGCATGTTTCTTTTACCGAGGAAAGCAATCTTGAGTCTTTGGTGAAATGGGATATAATCACCTAGATCTTTTAATTAGCGACTTTTTAGGATGCATCTGGAAAAGAGACTTGAATGAAAACAAGCGTAGTAGACAAACGGGACTAAGGATAAGTAATGATAAGTAGGGTCATCATTAAACTGTCAACACCTTGAAGACTTCTTTAATATTTTTACTATAAGTTGGAGTTGCATCTTATAGTTTCCTTTTTAACATTAGAATCTCGTGTCATATGACTAATACTAGATATGATCTAGTGTGCCTCAGGATGATTTACAGTATATCAGACCAATTCTCAGAGCTGAAAATGATATTGCATCCTTCTTCCGGCCAGAGTTCACCTTCGGGACTCATTTCTAGAGGTTATCCTGATGATGCTACATCTGCTTCAGCTGATGCTACGTGTACCAACTCTGACTTTACATTTCCAGCTCCTGGTTCAACTCCAACCCAATTTCCTTCTCCAGATTCTCATGCTTTTCAGCTTATAGTTCAGGATCTGGCAGCAGCTGATATCTCAGGTCAGTATAGTGTCCCTTAGGGTAGCTTGAGCAATTTTACTAGTTCTTAAGTATGGCAACATTTACTGAGATTAAAAAAAGAGAGTAGGGGAACGTGCACTTGTTCTCCATTTAGTAGAAGTCTCCCTTTTATCCATAGATATTGATAGCTTAGTTGTAGCTACATGCTTCATTTTCTCTTTGTTTTTTCTTAAACTGAACCTGCTTCAGAAAACTGTATTATATATCCTTCCTTCCTTTTGGTTGGTTGCATTGTGCAGGTTCTGGAAACTTGGAAAATGACCGGGACGGGATATTTGATGACTTCTTCTGATGGAAAATGTTCTTCAATTTGGTATTTCTCTATACATGCTAGCCTTAGATGGTTTATTTGGCTTTTAGCAGTCATCTCAACCAGATCTAAACAACTACCTTTGTACAGCAGCATGATCAGGTACAGTTTCTCTCAAACAAAAGTTATTCTGGTATTGTAGTTTCTCCATGAACTACTCTCTTATGGTCTGAATTTATGTGCGATTAAGTGGGTAATTTAAGTAAAATGGTCAATTTAATGTAGACTTGCAAGAACTGTTTTGCAAGCCTGCTGCTCTCTATGAGTTAGAACCACTCCTTTTGCATGCAGAACTCTAAAATACCCTTTCGTTGTATGGCTCCAACAAATGGTGCTGCCAGGATCAATTAGGGAAATAAAATGTTGATCCATAGACTTGTTATCACATTGTGTTCTTACCCGAAACAAGTCTCATTTTCTTCTTTAATTTGTTTGAACCATTAGTTTGGTAACTCACAATGAAATTTGTAAATGCACCAAAATCATGTTTATTATTTATATCCTTGAACTACAAAATGGACATCTTGGAATAGTTGAAATTTCTGGATTTAGTTATGAAAAAACTATTTAACCTTTTCCAATAGGTTGGTGAAAAGCTGACCAACCTAGATTCGGAAAAGAAACAGCAGGCTCTGTCAATGGCTCAGAGCAATACATGCTGTTTGGATGCTCCAGATCAATTATTCAGGTAATCCTGGGCAAAATCTTCCTCATATTTGACTTTAGAATCTTTATCTTTGCTTACTCTTACCCATTATGTCATATTGTAAGAGGTCTGAAGCCAAAACGGTAACATAGTAATTCAAAGGCTTGTAGATTACATTGTCGTTCGAGTATTTTGCTTACTTGTTCTATCAGTTAACTAAGAACGGGGATTTATAATAGGATCAACATAGCACATCACTGAATTCAAGTGTTAATTAAGAGGTCGAGGGAAGACCGCAAAAATCACTTGATGAGAAAAAGGGGTACCAGAACTTGTTCATACACTGTATTACACTGTGCTCTTGACTTCTTTGAGGACAGATCTGGTCATGCTTGCACCATCTACAAGTGCCTTATGCAGCGGCGGTCATTTGAAGTTGAGAGGACTCAAGCTATTGAGGTAGGAATTAAAGTTGTTAGAATTTTGTATGTCGAAGAATTATTCAGATTTAATAAAAGCTGGTAGCTTTCTGTTGTAAAATGTAGTGTTGTTAAAGCCCCTAGAAAATGATGATAATATCCTATTGGCTAGCTGATACATCCACTCTGTTGGTGCTGCTCAAACATACGTTGGAAGCTGGTGTACTTTTGAATAATAACGTACCGGCTGTCACATTGGCTACTCTATTCCATAGAATGACACAGGTAAAATTTGCTTAAGTTTGAACATTGGTTGTTTTATCATTTAACATATAACTCCCTTTGATAACAAAAAATTTTCTGCAGCTATCAGGGAACCCCTCAAGGAGTTAATCTTTCTCCCATCATTGGTGATTCAGCTGGCGTGCTGAAGGCAAAGATCCAGATTCTCTGTTCGATTAGCAGCTAACATCATCTGTAGAAATGATTTATGGGACTAATCTGTGATGATTCTGCATCTAGGTTCAGCATATTAACATTGTTCAATACAATTATACAAATGTAAAAGAGGACATAAGATGTGAAATTACCTGATGCATTTTGATGTAATTCAATGACTGATTTAGGCTTCGAGATTATCCAGACCAGGCATACTAAACGAGACTGCAAACACACTCACCAATGCTGCTACTCAGGAATTTCGAGTGCTCACTGGCAACATGTCAAGAGACTTTCTATCTATCTGAACATGCTGAAATCCAACCATGTAAGAGCTTCACTTATTTATTTTCTTTCCTTTTCTTGTTTCTTGCTTCATAATTGCATGCTGATTTGACATTGTCTCTTGCACTTGTAGATTATTTGTTCTTTAACTACATTATGAACTAACTAATACATCGTGCCCTGCAATCATTTACTACAATATCATTATCTTCTCTGATAAACTCTTTTTATCTTCATACATAAACTTGCATATTCAGCTCCTTTATGTTGCATTTTTTTCCTCCCTTTCCCAACTAGAAGAGTATCTTTCACGCAGGTGGGAGGTAAGCAACATGCTAGTGACAGATTAACATCCTGAAGGCAACCTTTGCCCAATTTGCATCAATATAACGACAATCTTCTTCTAGGAAATAGTATACATCCTGAAATATCTCTCTTCACCTTGATCTTAATTCATATGAGTGCACACTTCAAAACAGCATAATCTCATGGCCCTTCCGTTTCAGTAATTTATGTTGGTTATGTAGATACGGTGTTGTTTGACTGTCCATCACTGTGATTGAAAGTTTTTTATTTGATTCATAAGAAATCCTTGTTTACGCATCAAATTCTTTTTCAGGATTGTTGCTGATAAATTGCAAACTGGGGAGAGACCAGAGTCCAGATGTGCCAATAAACATATGCCAACCTTGGAATGCTTGTAGACTTGAGAGAGAATACTCTAAGCACAATTTTGCTACAGAATTTTTTTACAATGGTTTTGAGCACACTTTTGTAGCATAATCAAATCAAAAAGTTCAATAAACAATCAATCTGTATACAAAACTCGTTGAAGTAAATTATATAAATCCTCTGTGTATGTTTAGAGGATTTGTCACATTTTAATTATTTTTGCACTGGCTATCAACCCCTAGGCGGATCCATGATTTGAAGTTTGTGGTTTCCCACCTATGACCAAGAGGGAAACAAAGGTTAAAAGGTTCCTTTTCTACCTTTGGACCAAATCGTATTTCTTATACATTTATTGGATTTTTCAATACAGATACAAATACATTATTCATGCAAAAGTTATTGGATACCCGTAAACCCCATTGTACACAAAAAAACTCACCCCGAATTCAACCTACTACATTCATCACCTTTATCTCTAGCTTATGAAAAAACATGACGTTGTTTGTACCAAATGACAGTTTGGTAGAGTGCAGCAGTTAAGATCTGTCACACTGACAATAACCTCTGTATATGGTAAGACTTGGTCAAAAAATCAACCTTGAACAATACCTTGAAAGGATATATTAGTTATTATAGTACTGTCAGTGAAAAAAAATGTTACAAACATCATGTTAAATTAATATGTTATTCATCAATTACATTTTAAATAACTTCATCATATAAGTGGGATTTGAGGAGTATAGGATAGGATGTAAATCATACCCCTACTTTAATGGGGTTGAGACTCGAGAGGTTGTTTCTGATAGATCTTTGGATCAAAATCTCTTAGAGAAAATGCCATTCGAAAACCAAGAACAACGCTTTATTCATTTGGTTTTGTGGTCTTGTCTTTTCCTTCTTTTCAACTACTTCAATTCTTTTTGTCAAGAGAAAATACATCATACGATAAAATGTTAATACACAAATATATATAGGACCAAGACAAAGCGTTTAAATTCAGATGAATAAGAACAAAGAGCTTCGACATAATTCAATCGATAGAGTAACATATTCTTACGTATTTAAGTGTCGTTTATACGATATTTTTTTCAAATCACCAACTAAAAGGTTTTATAACAAATTAACTATGCAATACACATCCTTGATTTGAATTAATATATGATTATAATTAAAGTCATAATCATTGGCTAAGAATAGATACAGTATCATATTTGTTTAGACATTTGCTAATTATGAATAATATATTAATGTTCATAAACAATCCTGGCCTGCAAGAGATTTGTGTTTGGAGGGTCTAAGATCATGCCATTTTATCCCATCATATTTGAGATTATACTTGAGTATATTGTTATTATTTTTCAGAAAGCAGCCAGTACCAAGTTAAACAACAAGTACTCTGGGGAAAATTATTTGAATAAATTAAAGGGTGTCTGTATTTGTTTATCTTTAACCTATATATATTATTGTTAATAAGAAAAAGAAACGCTTATGAAAAGACAAAGAGAAAACTACAAAAAAAAAAACTGTAACATTTGATCGGGTCGTTTTACAGCCTCCTCTTGGTCATGGAGGAAGCTTCCTGTCTCTTACTATAACTTAAATTAAATTAGTGTTTACCACACCATATAATTATGTATAGTTTAATTTGTAATTATATATAACATCTTACTTTCAAGTTATTACTTTTGATATTAACACACTATCAAGTCAAGACTCAATATAATAACTATATCGTACAAATTATTAACCGAAAATAAGTAGGTTACTAGTTGTAACAAGTTAAAATGCATCGATAGGTAAAATAATTTAGAAAATTCGCATCATCAATGTATATAAATTAAATTTATATGTTTTTATAATGATATTAGTGTGCACAAGTTAAACCCCTTAAATTTATTTATTTTATATATATATTAGTCTTTACTAAACGGCCGGCGTGGAATTACAAATTAGCTATAGTATGACTTCTCTCGTCTAAATGATTTTAAGCCCTTATATATTTTGTCTCATATGATTCCCCATAACAACAAACGAGTGTAATTTCACAAGTGAAGTTTGAAGTTGATAAAATAAACATAAATAGACCTTACCTTACTTTTGCGAGATAGAGAGGTTGTTGTTTCCGACTCATATACCTCCCCATCTTCCATATAATTTCTTTACACTCAATATTCCAAAGTCAATATCTATGAGATCAAACAATATTGATGATCTATATATATATATAATTAAGATTGATTTAACTAATGGAGTCATCTAATCAATATGATTACTTGTTAAACTCATCGATCGATCAAGAAGTTGACCAGCAAGAGCTAGAACAAGAACAAGAAAAAGAGTACTACATGGGAGGTGTTGGCAAATCTTATGAGTGTGTTTATTGCAAAGGAGGATTCAACACAGCTCAAGCTTTAGGTGGTCATATGAATATTCATAGGAAAGACAAATTATCCAGTAGTAGGAACAAACCTAATACTACTACTCACAATTTGCTCACCTCCACTACTACTAAAAAGCATGAAATCCACAATAACTTATCATCAGGTATGTACTCAGAGTTGGATCCAAAATTTAAACAATTCTGAATTATAATTTTCCTTGAAATATATGGATTCAAGGAAGTATTATTCAATTTATATATAGTATTAGGGTTTTTTCCCCCTCTCTCTCACACACACAAACATACAATTAGTACCAAAACTAGAAATGTATATATAAAGTAATTATTGACCTATTACATATTTATAATTTTCTTATGAAGAGTGTTCAATTGATACAATTTTATATGTGTATGTATATTTATATATATAGGCAGATTATTGAGATTCAACCTTAGAAGTTCATAGTACCGAACATACTATACTTTTCAAGTCATGATTCAAAAATCAAGTATATATTTGTTGAAATTTCCATAATTATTTAACTTGTATATATATATTTATGTTTTTGAAAATATTGGTTCAGTTGAACAAATGATGAGTTCAATTGAATCTACCTTCTAACACTACATAGGTTCATCTTTGCAACAAAAAATCAAGTATATATATATTTGTTGGAATTTCATTCATTTTTGCTTATATATATATATATCTATGTTTTTCAAAATACTGATTCAGTTGAACTTGTTGTCTATAACTTACATTAGCCCTTGTATTATAATATGGTCGTCTAATTAAGTTAAACTTGATGAGTTTAATTGAATCTACGTACCTTCTAACACTATAGATCCGCCTCTGCAGGTGCTAATCTTAGATGTTACAATGTGGCAGAGTTACAATCAAATTATGTAACATATTTTGCAGCATCTACATCTACCTCCACAAATGGACATGAGATTTTTTTGAATCAAAATAGAAGTATTAATAGTTCTCATGATGATCATCACAATATTCAATGCCTTAATTTATTTGGAGATGATTGGGGATTTCAATATTTTGGTACTGCAGCTACACATGATCATGTGACAGAAACTATGGATCAAAAGAAGAGTCAAGAAAATGATTTGGATTTGGAACTTCGACTTGGTCATGATCCTTTGAAACAATAGTATATATGTATATAGATTCAAAAGGGGATAATTGTTATTATTATTTCTCAATAATATTCCGGAACGGAGACTGGCTGGAACTACGTGAATAATGAGGATTCATATATTCGATGATTTTGAGGTTTAGTTATTGTTGTTTGTACAACTACGTACTTTTATATATGGTCTGAATTCTGATCTTGAGCAAAAGCATCATTTTCATATTTTTATGGTGCTTTCTTTTGTTGCATATATAAAATGAAAGGAAAAGTTAAAGGTCATCTAATTTCAAGATTAATTAATTGTTGTTTAAAATTTGAGGGAATGAACTGTGAGAGTTGAAACCCTTAAAACCTTGAAATGCGAACAATATCTTAATCATTAAACTTAAATCATTTCATATATTCTTCCGACCTCAGTACACTATTAAACTATATGTGTTATATATATATAATTACTGAATTTAGAGCTGCCTTGACATTTTCTTTTTCATATAGTAACTCTAAAGAGAATGAGTGAGTATATTGTTGAGGCTGCACGCTTGCAAACTAATTAATTAGATTAGCTAGGTAACGTTTGTTGATCTACATTTTTATATAAATACATGCACATTAATTGTTGAACTTTCTTATTGGAAGTGAGTTTTCTATATTGGAATCATGATCGATGAACTAACTTCTTTTGATTTACAATCACTTAAAGAAGAAAATTCCCATAATTAGTTAGAAAAGCTTATAACATACTACAAAACATGAAAGGATACACACAAATTTTAGGTTTAGCAAACATAATAATCATATTTAATTTGTATGTTATAGCTATAGTTTGTATAATTGCGCTTCATAGCAAACTTATATTTCTGTATACATATACAAAAGAATCAATTGTATAATATGTGTTTGTATAAAGCGAGCAATTGTATAATCTGTGTTTGTATAAAGCGAGAAAGAGAAAAGAAAACTCGGCAGGGGAGATCTGTATTTGTATAATTATAAGTGTATAGGATGAAAATATGTGTATTTGTATTTGTATATACAATTTTCTCTCACTTTATACAAACACAAACACAATTTATACATTTGTGTTTGTATAAAGTGAGAGTGGCGAGCGAGATTCTCTGGGGAGAGAGGAGAACGAAAAGATATGTATATATACAATTTTATCTCGCTTTATACAAACACAAACACATTTTATACATTTGTGTTTGTATAAAGTGAGAGAGGCGAGGGAGAGTAGCGAGCGAGAAAGCTGGGGAGAGAGGTGAATGACAACAATTTGCTACGGGTTACAATTAAATCAAACTGTGGTTATAACATTTAATTTGAATTAATAGTTTGCTTTTTTATACAATTTTCCCTAAAATTGTTAATTAAGTTAATGATTTGTTATGTCATATTTTAATTAACTGAAACATATCAACAACTAGCACCAGTGGTCTAGTGGTAGAATAGTACCCTGCCACGGTACAGACCCGGGTTCGATTCCCGGCTGGTGCATATTTTTTTTATTTTTTTTTATAACCAAGCCCAATAGTCCCATACGTTAATGGGCCGATCCTGGATCTGTCCAACAATATGCCCATAGATTAATGGGCCAGTCCTGAATCTGTCCAACAATAGGCCCATCTAAATTAACCCGTCAAGTTGTAATTGTTGCGCGTATATACTCAATATACGTATGATACAAATATGATTATACACAATTTATATATTACATACTGATTTATTGAGCTGCTAGTATTAATAAACAAACATACAATTTATAGTAGTAGTAATAGTTGATGAAGTAGTAATAAATAAATGTATCGCCAAAAAGATCCATGTGTCCTCTTTTTATATCAAACTTTAATTTAATGAGGAGACTATATATAATATTGCTTCTATTCTTCTCGAAGGAATGAACTATGAAGAGATTAAAAATAATACGGTACTCCATATTTGACCCTCTAAACTACTTATATATTTAAAATAATTAAGACTACTACTTATATATATCATATACATATGAACAAAATGGAGGTATTAAAAGTCAAATAAAGCTGTCGGTAAGTTTATCTCCACGTGTCATTAGCTACAAAAAGAGTAGTAGTACTCCCTCAATATCATTTTAATCGATTCTTATATTAAAAATAAATATTTTATTTTATTTTAATAAATTAAAAAGATTTTTCTACTTCTAATTGAATAACTACTTACGAAAATTATAGTCAAATTTATAATTTTAAAATATCATGAATTAAATAATATGAAAGTAGTAATAATAAAATTGGAGAAAGTATATAATATAAGAAAGAAAAAAAGAAGCAGCAGTTCCCAGGTGCGGCGATCGGCGGGGAAAATATTTAAGAAATAGAGATGGACAAATTATTTATCTTCCTTTTTAAAATAAAACGTAACCGTTCAATTATACAACATGACAAATTACTTAGGCCCCGCCACCCCTCTACTAAACATTAAAATGTCATATTTTTCAAAATAGGTTTTTTTATTTATTTTTTTTAATAAAAAAGCAAAACTTAGATATAAATAAAAAATAGATTTTTTAAATGAAGCAAAACTAGATATAAATACTTTTTATTATAATAAAATATTGGTATAGATGGAGGATGATTATTATGAAGTCTTATTTATTGTATATAAGCGAAGTTGGTAAACAAACAACAGATGAAGTATAATTATTTCCCTTCAAAATTAAAGAGGGTAATATTTAATCAGAATTTTCGAGATTGAAAAATAAACAATTTCTTGATAGTAAACATTTTAAAAAGGCTTATCTTCTTCACTAGTTGGAACTAATATACTAAGAAGTTAAAAAAGCAATCATACATGTATATAGTAAGTACAAAAATAGAACAATATAAAAATAGACATTGTTGACTATGGCATAAGCCATTAATAATTGTCCCCTTAAATCCCTACACATAAACCTTCCATGTCCCCTCTTTCACACTTATATAAATCAAAACTTTCTCCACTTTACATTTCATTTCTCCATCATTTCCTAGTGAATTCGTGCACCCCATTAAATTTTTTTTTTCCTATCTTTCAACCTTATAATAAGGTTCTATTATTAGTACTAGTTTTCACATTTTATTTGGCTATGGCAAGTACAGGATCACCATGTGGTGCATGTAAATTTCTAAGGAGAAAATGTGCTGTGGATTGTATATTTGCACCTTATTTTAACTCAGAAGAAGGACCTTCTAAATTTGCTGCAATTCATAAAGTGTTTGGAGCAAGTAATGTGTCTAAATTGTTGCATAATGTACCTATAGATGATCGTTGTGATGCTGTTGTTACTATTTCTTATGAAGCTCAAGCTAGGATTAAAGATCCTGTCTTTGGTTGTGTTGCCAACATCTTTGCTTTACAACAACAGGTACTTTAATTAATTACTTCTCTGAAACCCTAAGTCAATATTGTCATGCTTTTTTTCACGAGCTTCACATCTCAACTATCAGGTGTTTAATTTCATCTTTTTTACCTGAATTATCTCATGTATGTATTAAAAGATGATTCAATTATCAGTTGTTCCCTTTTTTAACCTAAACGATGGACCATCGATGTATTAAAACACAATTCGACTATGTCGGTTATTTCCTTTCCTACTTGAACTATCAACATTGTTCATGAAGGGAAAGGGAACAAATGATAAAAAATGGGGTATATTTTAATACATAAATGATGGTAATTTGGGTAGGAAAAGAGAACAACTTCTAATCGAATCATAGTTGGATAATAAAATTTGCAAAAAGTATAATAGTTCGACATTATTATGCCACGTAAAAGATGTAACATTAACAACCTAAAAAAAAAGGAAGGAGTAACTAATTAGGAAGTAGCTTAATAAACTTCAACTAATGTTTAATAGTGTATTTACAAAAAGTTGGAATTTGAAATATAGAAAATGAGTCAGGTTAATTTATTACATGCTATAATAAGTTAAAACACTCTAATATATACTATAATTAAGTTTAGAATAACTTTGTAAAAATATAAATTACCAGCTAAAATAATACATTGATCATAGTGTAAAAGTATATATATGACAACTAGTTCATGTAGTTTGTTTTTATTTTTAACTTTTTACCATCATTTATATAAACAAAAATGCCTGCATGGATAAACTCCAATGAGTCATTATTTTCTTTTATTTTTAAAAGTTGTGAAATTGATTTTATTGTTTTGGATATATTTGTCAGGTAGCTTATTTACAATCTCAATTGATGCAAGTGAAAGGGCAGCTAGCTCAAAGCTTAATGAATTCAAACAATTGTTATAATCCTCAATGGATTAACAACAATAATATGGCATCATCAAGTGGACAAATGACAAGTTCATCCTTTCCAGCTAATTATCCAAATTATATTAATCTCAAGTCCAACTCATCACCACAAAGTAGCTCAATGGAATCTGTTGATCATTATAGTGATGGCCATGGGATAATGAATATGCAAGATATACAAAGCCTAGATCAATTTTTGTATCAACCTTATAATACTAGTAGCTAGGTATTTTACACTTTTATAAACAAGCTTGGGTAAACTTCAAAGCATTGGCTTTTTTAGGATATGGAAAAAATTGAACCTTTCTTTTATTTAATGGATAAAGTTACTCGATAACAGTATTGTACTCATAACAAATTAAATAGTAGATGTTTAATGGAGTCGGTGTATGAAAGTTAATTAGGGTGATTTCTCTCTTAGTCATTTGTATATAGACATTTAGGGGTGGGTGGGGTGTAAGGCAAAACAAAGAGAAAAAGACATTTGTTCTATCTCACGTTTGATGTTACCAAAGCCTAAAATAGGCATTTTTCCACTTTGAAAGATTTGACTCAAAATTAAGTATAAAATGTGAAAGCATGGCCTAATAAGTAATGATCTGGATTTTGCTTAGATAATGTCGAACACAAGCTGAATATCGTTAGTTTTTGAATTACGATATATTTCAATTGAGTATTTGAACACATAATAAAGTTTCTATTAAATACTCTCAAATCAAATTTTGAAAAATCTTTTATGCATATTTTTAAATGTCCATTGCGTAAATCAGCTAATCACTTAGTATATGTTATCTTCTTTAATTATACGTGTTAGCCTTAATTGAAATAGGCCTAGATTAACTTTACGTCTTATTAAAGCTAATGCGTAAAATAAACAGAGATAACATAGTTTAAACAATTAACTTAATATATAATGGACACTCAAAACCACGCTCACAATAATATGATTTAGGAACACTTCATGATTATGATTTTGAAGGCAAGCACACGTTGGAGGTGAGAAGTGTGTACTAAATCAATTTTTCCACTAATTACCTAGGGTGAAAGTTGTGATTAATTAAGTACAACATTAAGTAGTATTTACAACTTTAATATCTCGTAATCATGATAAGCCCATGTACTCGAATTCTCAGACAAAATGTCCCCTTGATCGCCTGCAACTTTTGAAAAATGATCAACAAATTTAAGTAGCTCTAGCTTAGGTCAAACCAATCTCCTGTGGAACATGATTAAGTTTTTGCTTTTCCTACCAAACAAATTAAGTTTCTTAAACAAGTTTAGAGATGATAAAGACGGATTTCTAAAAGTATGAGTACTATACACTCCATCAAATAAAAACATCACGTTCATCGCATCTAAATTGTCGTTTTAGCTTTTTTCACTCTCATTTACGTACCTTGTTTAATAAAGGTAGATTCATTTTTCCTCTTATATATTGTTCATATTTCTTTAATTGTAAACGTATAATTGAAAACAATTATCAACTTTAATCTTAAATTTCTAAAATGAAAATTATTTTAAAATAATTTCTTATACTAAAACGACATTTAAATTAGGATGAAGAGAGAAAAAAAACAATTATTGCTTGAAGCCATTACTTTGGTTATATGTAAGTACAAGATGGATGGGGGCTTTTGTTGATTAAATTTCAAGTTTAAGAAGGCAAGGTCTTACCAAAAGTTGCCATAATGACCAAGAATAAAGAAGGAACGAAAAAGAATATACAAAAGTGCACTTTCATGAAAGTGAATTAAAACAGGCAGACAAATTTGTCTATTAGCAGATTAGTTTAGAAGAGAAAAAAAAAAACCCATCACTTTATCATCTAGTTGGTCTTCCACTCTTGCAGTCGAAGACAAAAAATTAACATACATTAGCATGTTGCTATTCAATGTTCAAGAAATCATGGTATCATTGCATCGTTTTGGTTGGTGGAATAAAGATAATAATTTTGAAATATCCTATGAAATTATGAATCTAAAGATTATGAACAAATGTCAAACCAGTGAAAAATTTCGTAGCTATTGCAAACACTAGACAACAAATTAAAATTGAAACATATATGACAGGAATATTAAACTTGAGTCTTAACATTATCCACGCAACAGTATAAGAAATACAATCAGTTTCAAAAATGGTATAAGAAAAAAAATATCAAAAAAATCCAATTAGCTTGACAAATTGTAGCTGTTGGTCATTTGTAACTTTATTATTTTCAAGATACATATAGCTTGATTGCCTTTTGTGCTATGCTTGTAATAGCAGTACATGTTTTTTTTTTTAAAAAAATACCAATGAAAATCAAAAAGATATAGTTGAAAAATAAAAAATACAGGAAGATTTCCTGGTACTACAGGAAAAAATAAAACTGTAAGCTGAAAATTACAACAATTCTTATCTTCGAGGACAATGTAAATGTTTAACCTGTAAAGCAACTAACAAGGCCATTATTTGTTTCTTCGTATTGATAAGGGTCAGGTTGCACGTACCTCAACTACTCTCAAGGGGACCAGTTAACTACCTCCCACAAGCCGTGAGATGATGAGATCAATGTTTTACACGAAAAGAGCAAATATGTGAAATTTATTCATCGGAAAACAGCTTCATCGGTAGAACCAGGCAAACCTTTAAGAACATCCCTCAATGCATAATAATGGCTATCACACTTGTGGGCAGAAATAATGTTATTTGAGAGAAGTATCCTCTGAAAATGCTCCCCTGAGTGTCTCTTCCAAAGTGTGAAACATTCCACACTGTTACCTTCGTTTCTTGCATTTGCATTCCTCTTCAAAATATAAAGAGTTCCGGGGACAAACAACTCAGCATCGCCTTCCTGTCTCACAAGAGATGATGTATTGACTTTGGAGTTGGAGGTATTAGGAACACGTGGAACCGTAGACTCTGTACAGGTAATATTAACATCTGAGTATGTTGAAAATATTGAAGGATGTCTAGAATCACATACCCCAAAGTCCCCCGACAATTGACAAATAGGAAACATTTGTGAGTGTAATCAGTGGCGGATCCAGGATTTTACGACTATGGGTGCTCACTATTTTTAACATTAACTTATATCAATCAAAGAGCATAATTGTGAGCTAAAATTCCTCAACAAGGGTGGGTTTTTTTTCCAATTCAATGCAATAGTCAATCGGAATCTTTGGATTGATTCAAGAAAAAAAGAACAGACCATCGTAATTACCAAAAAAGCAAACCAACGAGAGGGAGAATTTTTTTCCTTTTGAATTGGAGAACTGAAATGAACGCGCTAGAACAAATTATCTTTCTCCTACCCTTTTCATTTTTCCTAATTAGATTGATGAGGAAGAAAGAGTTAATAGACATAGAAGATCACGACTGTTTATATTTTCGGGAGACTAAGTTGCATAAATAGACATGAGCAGTGACCGATTCAAGATTTGAAGATCGTGGTTACTTTTTAAGTTATCAATCATAAAATATAAATGTACAAATTTAATACTTGTCAAAAGAAAGACAATTATATTTGAATATGATAGCGGAAAAAAAATTAATAAAAAAACCTAGAATATGAATTATTTTGAAAAAAGAAAAAGGAATTTTGTATAAGAATTTGTTTTTAAAAAAAAGTTAGCAAAAAGGTAGTTTATGAAAGGAAAAAAAGAACAGGGAGAAAAAAAGTTGAAATAAAAAGTTAGAAAGAAGCTGGATTTTAAAATA
>JAJONQ010015197.1:0-22758 GCA_036250385.1 Solanum microdontum | reverse complement strand
AAGTCCAAAGAAAACTCTGTATAATAAAGTATATACAACTCGCCATAAAAAGGCAACTTAAGTCTTTAAAACATTTAATAAAATAAATGAATAATACAAACTTCTCAACTATACTGACTATCTATGAAGCCTCTAACTGATAAATATGGAAGTTGGGACAAGACCCACGACATCCTAACAACTGATATAACTGAAAGGTAAATGAAATCCTCCGGAAGCAAGGAGGCTCACCATAGCTAACTCGAACTCTCAGATGTATCAACGAACCTCCTGTTGATGATCCTGAATACCTGTGTCTACATCATGAGAAGATGCAGGCCAACTGGCTCATTACGTGGAATGTACGAGCATGTAAGAGGAATTCTAAAGCATAAACATAAGTTTGAAACTTGAAAAAAAGGAAACATACTTACCTCTTCTCAAATTTACTCAACTCAAGCAATACTCAAGGATACTCAAAACTATTCAACTCAATATGACTGAACTCATTTCAATATAAAGCAATTTGAAACAAGTGGAATATAAAGAAACAAACTGTTTAAAAACATGCTGTCAACTCTGTGTGTATGCAAGGATAAAACATAATTCTGAAATGTATGAAAAAAAATACAAATAACTGTGTATATAAGAATACAATAACTTATGTGGGAGTTTCTCTAACCAACAACCATCACTATGAGCCTAAGTGATGGTACAACGTTTTACCTCACGTTGCCAAGGACTGTCCTTTACCTTGCCATCGATATAGAACCTGAACTACTAAGTGGATCCACTAGTCTATGCTAAAAGCATCTTAAGGAGTCATCTAAAAAGTATGATCATTTACTACCCATGTGGCTACATGGTTTATGGAGACTTGAGTTATCTGAACTCGCATCTCCATATCGGTGTTCAATACTACTCCCAAAATATACTTAGCTCATATGTTTGTAAAAACAAAATTCTTTCTGTGATTTGAGACAATTGCTCAAAAACTTAGCTTAAAATCTCTCTTGGAAATCATAGTTTCCTTTTTATTGAAAAACTAGCTCAAAGGCTATTTACTGAAACACTAGCTCAAAGGCTCTTTTGAAAATCTCAGTTTTCCGTTCTTATTTAAATGTGAAAACATTTTAAACTCTTTTGGGAATACATAGTCCCCATATACTTTTGAAGAAATGAACTTCAACTTTACTCTTTATTGAACTCAAAACTTAAGTCTTAAAATAAAGTTTAAACATTTGTAAAAGACTTCTTAAAATATGGTTCATGCCGAATGATGGGCATGAATGACTTAATGCAAGGTTTTCAATAACCATAGATAGAACTCAATACTTGGAACTCAAGAACTTCAATGATACTACTCATCTCAAGACTGTTCGACTTATAGTGTTCATGCGGGATTATGGGCATGAAATGTTCAACTCAAGGACTCAAAGATATTTCTCAAAAGGGATTAGGATCTCAACACTTAAAGGCTTAGAACTTGGAGATATTACTCCTCTCATAGATACTCAACTTTTGGAGTTCATGCGAAATTTAATGGCATAAACGACTTGACTCGTAGGTCTACATAACATTATGGAACTCATGATACAACTCTTATCATTATCTTACTTACTTCCTCAAAACTTAGTTCAAATCAATAGTTGATCTCAAAGGATTCACAATTGAACTCAAAGACTTTCTTGAACTCTACTCTTAACTCTCTCTTGAATGTGAATTATGAATTCAAGAGTTATAGTTCATGCTATGAAAGATCTCATGATGACAAAGTATACTCATGAATACATTCTCCTCACTCTCATGCTCACTTACTCGAATCTTGAAACAAGTTACTAGCAGTTGTAGAAGACTCCACAAAAGGACTCAAAGGGACTTTCTTAGAATGTTTAAAAAAATCTCAAAACTTAACTCTTAGCTCTACCTTGAATTTGAATTATGAATTCAAGGTTATGATCGTGTTATGAATGATTTTTAGGTGTTTAGAAGTAGCTTAGAGTAGTTAGAATCGAAAAGGAGTGAAGGTGCACTTTAAACGAAGTCAAACGGGGTAACCGACAACAAACTGGAGGGGGCAGGCGACCCTGGCGCTATGGGTGGCGCAGGGCGCCAGCCCCTAAACTTCAGAGGAGGGTTTGGGGCGCTCTGGCTGGTGCATAGCTCCAGGCCCCAACCCAGATAATCGACGAATTTTCCTTGCTCGTTTTCTCACCCTAACTCGCCTAGAATCGAACGGTTTCTTCCCCAATCACTTAGAATTGATTAATTAACATAAGTACACTCTAATCTACTAAATAAATCCCTTAAAACACTCACTTTGATCTCAAGAAATCATCCAAAACCCAACACAACAAGTTTTAGAATGAACTTCAAGAACACCTATCAAGAACTCAAATCTTTCAACTTCAAGAATGAAATTTGCGCTGAAAATAACATGTTTGGCGTGTGGGTGAACAAACCCAACACTATGGAAGCTTACATACCTCTTAGGGATTAAACCCATGGCGAAAATCCGCAACAAGATGCAAGAATCTCGACGAACGCTTGATCCTCTCCTCCTTTCTTTTCTTCTTTTCTCTTCTTGAATTCTCAACTAAAACCCTAGGCGTAAACTAGGATTATAAAACTGAACCTAATAGGATTAGACCCTTAAAATATTACTAAAAATGAATTAAATCTGATTGGATAAGGAAAAGACCAAAATACCCCTTACTATTTTCGGCTAACTTTCCTTAACTGGACAGCCTAACTTCAAAAGGCCATATCTCACTCATCCGACCTCGAAACTTAGCAAACTTGGTGGCGTTGGAAAGATAATTCAAAGTTCTTTCCTACAGTATCTTGTAGCACACCTAACTCATCTTGAGCTATGAGTTATGGTCGTTTGAAGTCGACCCAAAACTCATACTTAGCTTAACTTGCAAAATTTCAGATTTTGCTATTTCCAATTTAATTCTTTTTGGAACTCAAGGTGTTACTTCTAGTGACCTTCACACTTAAGAAATTTTTATTCCTTGGTAAAATCTCACTCACAATGAAGGATGGTTCAAGTCTTAGCTCAAATTTTTTTTGGGGTGTTACACTTCATGTGCCTGGAGTTCCGGTGATAAGTATATTAGGTCTCTTACGGCACCTACTATTTTTTTGCCATGGCCGTGAGTTGAATCAACAAGAAAGCTTCGCTAAGATTTGTTTAAACAAAATTAATTTATTAAGAGAAATTAAAATAATAAAATAGTGTTAATTGATTAATTAAAATGAGTGTGTTTATATTATACCTTAGATCGTTTCTTTTATTGTATTTGAAATGGTCATCAAATTGCAATTTCTCTACTTCATTCGGTTACGTATACAAGTTTCCGCAATTTTTGTTTTTATTGGTTCAATATATACTTTTTAGGATGAAATGAGGGGAAAAAGAGTGAAATTAGGGCTTTAAGTCGTCTATGCGGAGGTGAGGTGTGTTTGGTGTGCACATGTGGAGTCCATGTGGCATTTTAGCACACACATGGATGTTTTTGTTAAACATAAGGGCAAGTGTGGTCCAATAGTTAGATGGGACGGGCATTTTTGAGCCGAAATATAGCTTAAGGGTATATTTAAGCTATTTCGAATAGTTTAAGGATAGTTTTGACCCTTTTCCGTATTTGTCTATGTGGAGGTGGGGTCTGTTTGGAGTGCACATGTGGCATCCATGTGACATTTAATACACACATGGATACTTCCGTTAACTAGAAGGGTAGCTGTGGCCCAATAGTTTGACGGGAAGGGTATTTTTGAGCCGAAACATAGTTTAAGGGTATATTTAAGCTATTTCGAATAGTTTAAAGATAGTTTTGACTCTTTTCCATTTTTTATTTGATACCCACAAAGATTTAATGTTGTTTCCACAACTAAAAGACATGAACTTATTTTAGCTAGGTTACTCTCAAATGGAGAATTTCATGATGGATAAATGCATTGTTCCCACTTTCATAAAATAATTTATTGGGGTTTTTGTTACAAGAACAAATAAAAGATCTAAAATCAAATAAGAAAATATCTAACATCGAACACAACACATACTCCCTCCATCCCATTTTATGTATGTTTTAAGAATTTTTTTTTTTTTGAAACTTCTTATCTGATATAATTCTTACATATTTATGTGGTTGTAAATCATTTTTATCAAGGATAAAAGAAGAATTTCAAAGTTAAAATATTTCTAATTATAGTAAGATGACATCTTTTTGATACAAACTAAAAAGGAAAGAGTGCCACATAAAATGAGATTTTTGGTCTGTACTCTATCGTGGTTGAGCTTTGTTCATTGGTTTGTGATCACCATCAATATTTTTAGGTGGATACTTAAACGCCCGTGAAGTAAGTTTTGTCGTCATGACTTCAGAAGGGGATTGATGTAGTTTCTCTAATTTTATAATATGAAAATAAAATAGTAAAAACAATTGGGACTTTTTATTCTGGAAGGCCTTAAACAACTTCTTTAGTAACTTCTCTCTTCAGTCGGCCTTTGATTTGGTGGCTATGGTGCTGACTGACTGCCTTTGAATTTTTTTGAGTTTGTCTTTGACATAATTAGCAAAAATTATTTATTGTTAGACTATGTGTATGAAAACAAAGGAAGAAACAAATTTAGCACAAATTATTTAGGTGAGAGAAACATTGATTGGTAACACATTTAGAAGTAGACAGCTCATACACCGACAAAAATATGGGTCCTACAAATTCTCTGTCTTTACTCTTAACAAATACTCTGTTCCTAATTACTTGTCCATTTTTGAATTGATACACATATAAAGTAAACAATGATTGACATAGTGAGTTTACCATTTTATCCCTATTAATTATGAAGTGTGAATTAAAAACTTCAAATTTTCAAGAAGTTTTACCTTTTTCAAAGTAATTAATTGAGGGTATAACAGATAAAGTATTTTTGTCTTTTCTTAATTTATTAAAATGAACAAATAATTAGGGACAATTAAAAAAAAAGTGGATAAATAATTAGAAACAGAGGAAGTATCACCTATTGGTTTAAATTAATAGTCACATGCAGGCTCTATTACTTTTTCCTTTTATGAGTGACATTTTGGAAGAGTTTTTGTATTTATGTATAGATACTAGGTGCAAAAAAGACCGGGTGAGCCCGAGCCCAATATCTATTAATTTATTTGTTTTAATTTATATGATACAAATAGAATTAAGAGAGTCAAATAGATTTTTAAATATTTTTTATTGTTAATTAATTTTATAATTTTTAATGTAGTTTTTGAATAATATTTGTAGCACATGTGAAATTTTGAGAGTTAATTAGTTTTTTTAATATATTTTAAAAAATATTTTCGGTTGTTAATTATTGTAATCTATGTGTCACATGTGAAATTTTAAATATTTTAAGTCCTTAATTTTATGTAATATACGTTATTTCCAATGTTCCAATTTATGTAGCACATGTGAAATTTCGAAAGTTGATCAACTTTTTTAATATGTTTTTAAATACTTTAAGTTGTGATTTACTCAAGAAAATCCAAGGCAAAAGAGATTTATCAAATTATTCTCGTTCTTATTTTATGGGCCATATGGAAGAAAAGAAATGTTGTGTTACATGGTGGGAATTTCTCGAGGGGGAAGATGTTTCTGGACATCAACTCTAGCATTTGCAAGTTTGTTTGATTGATGTTCAACTAGGACTTGAGCACTTCTCACACTTGGCCTCAAATAGTTTCTTGGTAGAAAATTACAGGCCAAGTTATCACCACATGGTGGTTAGATGGTTCCCCCACCTTTAGGTTGGTTGAAATGTAATATTGATGGGGCCTCTAGGGGAAATTATGGCCCTAGTGTTGCTGCTTTATGTATTAGGGAACACTACGGTAACCTGGGAGAGTTGGTAAAATAGCCACTCTCCAAACTTAATTGAGCATTTAGACACAAGTCTTCAAAAATTTAAACTTTAGACACTAAATATGACATCACTCAATATTCTTCCAAAACATACAACACCCTACTCTCAAGTTTTTAATACTACACTTTGGTCCCCACTCATCCAACAAATGTGGAATTGTTTTTTTTTTCATTTATTAAAAACAATTCCACTAGAGAAAAACTCTCCAAGAAGAAACCAAAATGCTCCCATTTTTTTAGCTGATTTAGCCGATTTCGGCGACTTTTCCGATGATATTATAGCTTTAACAGGTGAAATCATCATCATTCTAGTCATTGCTTCCATTTTTATACCATTTTCTTTCAAGTAGCTTCAAATAAAATATTTCCCGCCATTTGAGAAGCTTGAAAAAATCTTCCAAAATCATTTCATAACTCATTTTTAGATAAACTTTAGTAGTTTAGAAGGACTATAGATACATGCTCTCCATTTCAGTTACTTGATCTAAACCCAATCTTGTTCATTCGTATTTTGTACGAATTTCGTACCAATCATTGACCGCTAATTACTGATATCATAATCTAGTATCTATCAGTGTAGTCTATATATGACAGTAGCTAAATTTTTTTGTTGCTGGTGGTGATTATATGGGAGTATGGGAGGAGACTCCCAAAAACTAGTAATGGAATTTTTTTAGCAACACGATAGTGCCCATTGCGTTGGATCGCAATGGTTCATATGACGATATGATTGCAAGCGTAATTGAGGCCGGTGAGTTAGCCTGCGAGCCAAGCAACTTGGTGATAAGCTATCAAATGAATGAGAGTGGAAAAATACATCGCATTAATGATAGGCATGTGAGCTTGTACATGATGGATATTGTTGCTGATAGTTCTAGGCCTATATTGAGGATAAATGTCATTGCAAAGTCTCCGATTGAACCAACAAATTCTTTTAACGACAACGACTCGGTTGAAAATGAGAACTTGGGTGATCAACCAAAAGAGAGCCTTTGTGATCAATCAAATGACAACTTGGGTGATGATTCAATGAACATGTATGATCATTCAGTGGATGTTGAAGATCAGCTAGAATATGCGGAAGATTTCGAACATTTTGAAGAAGTGTGGGGAGAGCAGTAATAGAGATCACAATCCAGCCATTCTTTTTTTGATGGAACTAATTTTTACTTGTATGAAACATTTAGTACCAAGAGTGAGCTACAATTGTTATTAGCTGAAGCAGCAGCTAGAAAATCTTTTGATTCTGCTACAGTGAAGAATTGTACTAAATACTTAAAGGTGAAATGTGTATCTCATATTTGTGTGTGGATGTTGCGGGCAAAGAAATATTAATGTTCGGATAGATTTCGTATCTACAAGTATATTGGCGATCACAGTTGCGGTGTTGAACATGCCATCAACAGCCATAGAAAAATCTTGACCAAAGTCATTGCGTCGCTTTGTGTGAATCTTTATCGTGATGGCAAGGGTCCAAATGTTAAAGAGATACAGTGAACTATTTTTAATTTTTTTCATTGTTGTCCAAGCTATTGGAAATGTTGGAAGGGAGGTGTGACTACCAAGGAAATGGTTCGAGGGACAGCGGAACACGGATATTCATGCTTATCGGCTTTTTCATATATGATTGACACTCTTAAAATTGGTTCTAGCTATTGTATCATGGTAAGTGGGGATACTCATAGATTTATGTATTACTTCTTAGCTCTTGGTGCTTGCATTAGGGAATTTTCCCACTTGAGAAAGGTAATTGTGGTCAACGACATTCATTTACATGGTAAATACGAGGGAGTATTGGTGAGCCCTATTGCACAAGATATGGAGAATCATGTTTATCCAATTGCCTTTTGTGTCGTGGACAAAGAGAATGATGCATCTTAGACGTTCTTCTTTGAGAAGTTGAAGGATATTGTGGTCGATGAATCATATTTTTTGTTTTATTTCTGATAGACACAAGAGCATTACCAATGGTATTGCAGATTTTTACAATCATGCTCATCACAGATATTGCATGAGGAACGTCGGTGAAAATCTTTGGATAAATCACCATCGTGGAGATTCTCTCTATCTATACTACAACGCAACAAAGGCATATTTTTTGGAGGAGTTAAATGATCATTTTGTGGAATTCAAGGACAAATCCCCCGAGGCAGCCATCGTCCTTGAATATGAAGTTGGTTTTAAAAAGTGGAGAAGAGCACATTTCCCAGGCAACAGGTATGATGTGATGACTACAAATATTATTGAGTCACTCAACGCTATGTTGATAGACGAGAGAGAGTACCTCATGGCATTCATATTTAATTCAATTGCTAAGACATTTGGAGAATTGTTCAGGGAGAGGCATGCACATGTCCTTAAATCAAAGGGTAATAAAATGGTGCCAGCTACCAAAAGGATCGCAAGGAAAAAATGATCGAAGGCGACTCCTTGTATGTGGAGAACATAACTGGGGATGACAATCAATTCACCATGTTCGGCGCAGGTTCTACTTCCATCGTGAACCTACTGTAAAAGTCATGTTCTTGTAGGGAATATGACTTGGTCAAGATACCGTGCGCTCATGCAACAGCTGCTTTGAGATCGAAGCATGACGATTAGTATGGTACGAGCATCTATGAATATTGTTCGCCTTTATATAAAGCTGAAACATACCTCCTTTCTTACTCTGAACTATTAATGTTGTCCCTATCGAGTCGGAATGGTGTGTGCCAGAAGAATTTCTAAGCGTGCATATTCTTCTACTCCTTGTCGATACCAAGCTTGGAAGGAAGAAAGGAAAACATGTCAAGGGCGTCGGTGAGAATTTCAAGAGCAAGAGGAGGAACAAATGTTCAATTCGCAAGATATTCGGACATAAGAGAACCACATGTATGGACAACAACAAATCTTAGATGGATATGACTAACTTTGTGTTGTAATTAAGCTACTGGAGATCTCAAGCTACTGTTTATTATGGACCCCAATATTTTGGTTAATTTAATGTCAATTATTATCAAATTTACTCATGATATATAATATAGATCAATCAAAAGATGACATAAATTTTGTACATTGTCTATTAATGTTTATTATTGAGTCCACTCATTGTGTATTAAGGTGTGTATTATTAATATATGAAAATTTATGATATTTGTAATGCAATGATTTTAATGTATGCATTAGAATGTAATTTTCTCCAAAACATTTATTTTAACATTTTTTTCCCACTAAAATTATTAATTTTCCTCATTCATGCTATTTTTAATCCCCAAAATCAAACAATGCATAATAAATAACCTATGTATAACTAATCAAGCATATAACTAATACAAGTCTTACTTAGATATACACTTTACCAAACGACACCTTAAAGAATTGTCAAAAAATCAGACGACATAAAAAAGTAGCAATTTGTACTTTGTTATTGTTGTAAAACTCGGATATCTATTGTCATTGTTGGTCAAAATATATAGATAATTAAGACAGTTGATACCTTTTCATGTGCTTGGTTTAGATTGTGCCAACGACATCTACACTTCAACACTAATAAGATATATACTGGTTGATATCATGATTCAAAAATGATCTATACTGCACCTACTAGAATATGATACTTATATATAGGTCGTAGCTAGTATAATTTAAAAGGGAGAATGATTAATTAAATAAGAAATTATATTATTAAAATTTATTCAATTAAATAAGTTTAAACAAGTCATGTAAGGGTCCACATACATTGGGGTGGTGATAAATGATGTATGAAAAAGAGTTGTAGTTATACAATCAACATTTTCAATGTAATGTGTGAGAAAACACAAGTATGTTGGGAGAATTTTACTTCTTCAGCCATAACTCTTCCCAAACATCATGTAAGGGTCCATACAAATTGAGGATGGTGATCAGTAATGTATGGGAAGATGTTTATTGTATAACCACAATTATTCCTCATTCATACTTGTGCTTTCTCAAACATTACATTGAAGATGTTGATTGCATAACTACAACTCTTTTTCATACATCATTTATCACTACCCCTAATGTATGTGGACCCTTACATGACTTGTTTAAACTTATTTAATTAAATAAATTTCAATAATATAATTTATTATTAATTAATCATTCTCCCTTTTAAATTATACCAGCTACGATCTATATATAAGCATCATATTCTAGTAGGTGCAGTACAAATTATTTTGGATCATGATATAAACCTGTATATACCTTATTAGTGTTGAAGTGTAGATATATACCGTTGGTACAATCTAAACCAATCACATGAAAAGGTATCGATTGTCTTAATTATCTACATATTTTGACCAACATTGACAATAGTCAATTATCTAAGTTTTACAATGGTAACAAAGTACAAATTGCTACTTTTCCAATGGTAGCATTTGCTTTTTTAGTGTGTAAAAAGAAGGATTCATGAACTCTTCTATCTTATTCTATTTTAAAATACTTAAACATCTTTTTAAATAATGTCTCAAGCATCTCAAACATCCAATGCAAAAAAAGTCTTACATTTGTCATTGTGGTAATTCACTTATGTTGAGGACGTCACACACCGATACGAATCCAAGTCGACAATTCTTTAACTGTGCAATTGGGGCATGCTCTTTTTTTAAGTGGCTTGAAAATGATTCATCAACGAGCAGCCAGTCAAAATTGAGTCGGGACTTGAGACATCAAATTTTCAAGGCATTACCGAATTTCAAATATTAGAAAGGCTTCAAAACTTCGAAGAAAATAGAGATTTCCTATTGACTTTATTCAAAGAAGCCGAAGAGCAGAGGGATCACTTTAAAGGATTGCTAAAAGACATCGAAATAAATAGGGATCAACTATAACAAATGTTGATATTGGTCGAAGAAAAAGAGAAAGGCCTAAAAATAATATTTTATGATTCGTTGTTAGTGGTTGATTTTTGGAAATGTGTAACAAGGATGCAGTAGTACAATCTTATATCTTTTACTCATGTAGTAGTACAGTCTATTAATAAAATGAAGTCCTTCTCATATGGTAAGACAATGTATTATATATACAATTTAAAGTCGATAATTGACAACAATATCCATCAAAACAAAAATAACATTTACCAACTCTCCTAAATATCACTTCAAAAATCAACTACTTCAACAACCAATTGTCTTAAAAGCCACTTCAAAAACCAACTATCTCAAAAATCAATTGTCTTTAAAATCAACCACCAAAAAATAATTTATCAAAACCAACTGTCTTAATAATCAACCACAAAAAACCAACCATTTCAAAAACCAATTGTATTGAAACCCACATCAATAATCAATTGTTTTAAAATACTAATAATAAAAAATTCCTTACTCATCACCATTGAACTTCATAACAATACACATCACATCTACTAAATTTTCATCGCTGCTTCCTTTTCCCTCTTCTGCCTTATTAGTGGCCAAGTCTTCTTCTACATTCTTTTCCAGCTTCTCCTGTTTTTTTTCTTCTTTCTTCTCTTCCAACTTCTCCTCTTCTTTTTCTTCTTCTTTCTCCTCTTCCATCTTCTCCTCTTCATTTACTTCTTGTTTCCTCTCTTCCAACTTCTCCTCTTTTTCTTCTTCTTCATTCTCTCCCAGTTTCTCCCCTCTTTTTCTTCTTCTTTTTCTGTCATCTTCTCCTCCTCTTGTTCTTTCTCTTCTTCCTTCATCTCTTCTACAACTTTCTTCTGCAAAGTATTCATCATCAACAACAAGATCTTCATCAACTATTACTAATGGAAGGATTTCATCAACATCCACTGTAGCACCATATTCATCGATTGTTGGTGTTGTATAGTCTTCATCAACTGCTGCAAGATCAGTGACTTATCATTGATATAAATAAATTATTTTACACAAATAATATATAAATTAGTCTACCTTTATTTTTCTTGTTCTTTTGAGTTCTCCTCAATTTCTCATCTCGTACAAAAGCCACAACTTTCATCATTGATTGTTCAAGGGATGCAACACGTTCACACAGATTATCTTCTTTACAATTTCTCAGTATATTTTTCTGTCCACTCGAAATAGAATTCTCAAAGGTTGGTTAGAATTGTTATTGTTATGCCGTAATTTTACTATCTTTAGAAAAATCACTCCTTGAAATGTTCAAAGTATAAAATAATTTTTGAAAAATACTTAGAAAAGAGTCGTCAATTAATTTTTTAAAGAAATTAAGAAAACTCAATTTAAAAAGATTTTAACAGATTAAATCTTTATAAATTTGGAGAAAATGGGTAAGAGGTTCTTATTTATGCTTCAAGAAGATTTTTAATGCATTTGAAGAGCCCCCTAACATGTGGTTATCCTATGACTTAGATTAAATATTTGACTATATTTGACAAAAAATGATTTAACATAGAAAATAATAATTTACAATATTTGATTAATTTTGAGAAAATAATTAAATAGATGACACATTTTATTTTATTTTATTTTTTTAGAGAAAGTGACCTAAAATGAAACATTTGAATTAAAATGCAAGTGAATAAAATTTTAACAAACTAGATTACTTAGAAATTATTGAATCATTTTAAAATAATAATTTAAACCAATTTGGTAATTAAGGTATGAAAACTATTTTAAATTAATTAAAGAATAAATAAAAAAATTTGACTAAAGATTTTCAAATAAAGTACACGAGTTGATAAAAAGGTTTTACTAACATAAAGAATATAGTTCATCTTTTGGGGAATTAATAATTCTAAAGTTAGAGTTAATAAACAACAAACGATAAATAATCACAATTAAATAATGGAAAAATTATAGAAATCCCACCTTTTAGTTTACTTATTACCATTATCCCCTATAAGTTTTACAAATTTCCAAAATCCCTCATTTTTGCGCATCAGATTAATGTATCAGCGCTTATATTATTATATCTCGCGCATCAGATTAATGTATCAGCGCTTATATTATTATATCTCGCGCATCAGATTAATGTATCAATGCTTATATTATTATATCTCGCGCATTAGATTAATGTATCAGAGCTATATAAGTGTTGATACATGCGCGAGATATAATAATATAAGCGTTGATACATTAATCTGATGCGCAAGATACAATAATATAAGCGCTGATATATTAATCTAATGCGCGAGATACGATAATATAAGCGCTGATACACTAATTTGAGCAAAATGTCACCTTCTACAAAAGGCTCCCCAATTCCTTCTCCAAGACTGTCATCATTAGCATATTCCTCTACTAGAAAAGCCTAATACAAATGAGGCAAAGGCTTTGGCGATACATGATTGCCCCCCTTCTTGTTCTGATCATCTTTTGGCACTAAAGTAAACGCTTGATGTGGTGCCATGATCTCAAATTTGGATTTCTCAATTATGCTTAGTAAAGCTAAAACTTTCTCAAGGTTGTCCGGGTTGGTTGAGATTACAGCTTTATCCACATGCCAATTTTCTTTGACCTCGACCATGTTAATGGTAAACCCTTCACTATTCGGCAGTGAATCAGTATTGGCATTGGATATGACAGTTTGAAGAATTACAATCTTTTGATCAATCAAGTCTTGAATTTTATGCTTCAAGTTGATGCAATTCTCAGTGGTATGTCCGACACCTCTTGAATGGTAAGAACAATGACTATCGGCCCTGTAAAGTCTGGAATTAACATTGACATTTTTTGGATCAATTGTTTGTATCAAACCAGCTGCTTTCAATCTCTCAAAAAGTTGAGTCCGACTTTCGATCAAAGGAGTAAAGACTCGAGGTGGTTTGGAATTTAAGAAGCTCGATGATTAATTTATATTGTGGAGGTCCAAAATTGGGTGTCAACAGTTATCATCCAATACTTCATCCTCCTCGTTCTGTACTGTTGAAGTGAGGACAGTGACACCTTTCAAATTGGCATTTAAGGCATCAATGGCCATGTCCTTCACTTCATCTGTATATGGCTTTAATGTTGCCATGTAATTTTGTTTTGTTTCACGTACAATAGGTGTAGATATGGATGCACAGTCTAAAAATATATATAAATAGTATACGATATTCACTAGTTTACAAATATTGTTAGATAATAATAAATAAATTTATGCCTTTGTACTTAAATGGATCACCTTCGATAATATTATCGCTCTTTGTCGTGTGTCATCTAAGTAAACAGGTAATGAACAGAGGAGAATTCAAGGACTTCTTGGCATACTTATCAAGATGAGGAAAAGCCTCATATATCCAAACCTGAAATTAATAAAATAAATAATAAATGAATATAGGCTGTGAAATGCTATATAAATATATAAGAGTTTATCACAAATCAAGTACATAACTGATAATAAGTTCATTATACACTTTACTCTGCTTCTTCAAATTGATTTTATTCTTTAAATACAACACTATTAGATCAAAATACTCTTTCCCCCACGAATAACTCTTGAAGAAATCTAAATCATCCACCATCTTAATGTGGTTTGAATCCACAATCTAGATTGATCATGGACAAGCAACATCGAGTGGACGAACCAAAATAAAGAGCACTTCAACTTCTTCTCCTTATTCAATCTGGTACCCTTGATCAAACTCATCAACTTTGTAGTAGTGATGTTCTTCTTAGTCACCTTATAATGAAATTTCTCACATTTCTAAAGGACTTTTGTCATTTTTGCATCACGGGGGTATGCTGAGCAATTTAGCCCCGTAATTAGTGAAAATTCTCTTAAGCCAAAACAAGTAGACTAATCATTCACATAGAACCACATTTCATATAATTTTTTATTTTTTTTTATCATTTTTCATATGTTGCAGCAACATATAATGGACCATCTGTCCATTGAACTTGAAATATTCTGAAATATGCCTCAAGTGTCCAAAACAAGTACCTTTCAAGTCATTATAATTTTTTTCTTGAACTAAACGTTTTCTAAAATCACGATAAATAGCCATCCTTGCTCTCATAGAAATTTTCGCTGGAAACTATCTTAACTCGTCCATCCATGTGGTTAGATTATACGATTTATGACAGATATCTCTTGCACAAATTAGTAGGGACATAGGATCATCATTCTCATCTCCAGTATCTCAGGTATCTCTACAACTCTCATCATCTTCACTATCAGTTTTTTCTTCACTAGATTCAACATCATCACTAGCCTGGACACTACTAGCCTCGTAGTTGTGAATCTCAGCCATTATATCAGAATTCAAGTTAGACTCAGGTTCTTCAACTATAATTTTTTTCTTTTTTGAAGATTTGGAAACTTCTACAACCTTTCGTTTCTTATTTTTAGAAGCCTTAGGAACAGATCGTTTAACGATGCCGCCTCTAGTTTTATCCATATTGTACTATATATAAAAATATAATTTTCATATCAAAATATTGACTAGTAGTCTATTAACACAAACCGAGTAATGTTCAAAAAAATATGCAAAACAAGTAGCAATTCCAACAAGACTCGACAATGCCATTGACATAAACACCATAAAATTGACCAAAATACAGTAAAAATTTTCAAATTGATAGGCTAGATAAACATAAAAAAATCAAAAACTCTACGCATTATCCAAAGAAAAACATCAGTAATGATTCCAAATAAAAAGCATGAACTAAAATGGGTGAGATTTTTAGAACTTTAAGCAGATATCCAAATTTCGCTATTGCAATAAAAAAAATCAAATAGGCTAAAAGTTATTGAAAACACGATTTAACTTACTTGAAAGGAAGAAGATTGAAAAAGATTCAACTGAACTTGGGGAAGAAGATTGAAAAAAATTCAACTGAACTTGGGGAAGAAGATTGATGAAAAAAAGACCCACTCCAGTTCGTTTTTCAGGAACAATTATAGGATCCCACTTTTCTTTATGTTTTAAATAATGGAAGATGGAAGGTTTGTTGGAGAATGGTCAGTTTTGTGGAGGTTGATGATTTCGATAAAATAAGTTTATGGAAGACGAAGATGCACTTGGAGAATACGTTCTGAGGTTTCCTCAAAAAATGTTTACAAAATATTATTAAATATATTTTTTTGTATTCCTGGGATTGTAATTTAATTTTTTGGAGGGATGAATTTATTTAATGTTAAAGTGTTGGGATGAAAATAATATTTTATATACTTGTATTTTTATCCCCGAAGTTCTTACAGTGATGAAAAGGTCTATGACCCCACAACCCAACCCCACTTTTTCACTTTTTCTAACCCTAATCCTAAACATTAAATCATAAAGAAATCAAGTGTCTATTTCTCAAATTAAGTTTTGAGAGTGAACCCTTTGCCAATTAATCTTTTTGATAACCTACTGGGAGCAAAAGGGATGAAGATTCATGATTCCTCTAGCCTGGTAGCAGAAGCTATTGCAATAAGGAAGGATTACAATACTATTTAGAGAATCAATATTCTCATATCATAGTGGAATCTGATTCTCTGGCAATGGTGAATATCATTAATGGAGTTTGGGATACACCTTGGAGTGTGACAATGGAGGTCAACTCTATTAATTTGATGCATAGTTCTATATCTACAACATTCCTTAAGGGAACGAAAAGCTCTTGCAAATATTTTTGCTAACTGCGTGTTTAATTTTGCAAGTACCTTTGAGTTTAAGAATTTTCAAGAGGCCCCATCAGATAGATCAACAAATAGCCATAGAAGCTACTGCAAGACATTTAGTTTACCAGATAGATCAACAAGTATATAGTTAGTTAATTCATTCAAATTTTCATTATGACTCTAACTCTTTTAAATTCTATTCGAGTGGTGTCCCACCATCTCTTAAAACTTTCCATACAACCACGTTACTCACCAAATATTAGAAAACCACAACCTTAGATACTCGTAGGTCGTAATTACTATACAAAATTCACTTAACCAACAATCTCATTGTATAGTTGTATCCCATCACAATCTATCACGAACTCTTATTATCATTATGCTCAGTTAGCCCTGGCTATCACTACGAAGTCAACCTTTTCATCGATATGAAACCTCAAACTCAGGTATACTCATCACACTCAAAGGACTAGCCCAATTTTATACACACTTTCTTACTAAAATCTTCAATTGTCTTCACCCAAGTATACTCAATGGGACTTTCTTTATCCATAAGCTTGTCATTCCGGTATCAATCCACTCCTTTATGGCTTAAAATAAAATCATCAGTCCTCATACTATCATCCTTTTTCTTAACAGACAAGACAAGAGCACCCCACGGGGAAGCACTATGACAGATGAAACATTTATCAAGAAGCTCTTGGATTTGAGCTTTAAGCTCTCTCAACTCTACCAGAGCCATGCGATAATGAGGAATGGAAATAGGGCTAGTACCAGGTTCCAAGTCAATGCAGAAACACTGTAAGAAAAGTGTGAATTACATAGGGATTTTCCTGGGGATTTGTATGAAAATCCATAGGAAACTTATTTTCCTGCAAATTTTCAAACTAATCCCCATGTAATTCACACTTTTCTGGTAGTAAAATCTATATCCCTATCCGGAGGCATACCAACCAGGTCTAGAGGAAACACTTCTCTAAATTCTGACACTACATGGATAGACTCAATAGAGGGAGCCTCAACATCAACATCCCGAACATGCGCCAAAAATGCCAAACACCCATACCCCACCAGTTTCCTAGCCTGAATGGAAGATATGACCTTAGCTGGCTTATGTTTGTACACCCCTTCCCACTCTAACTTTTCCCTACCCGGGATCTCTAGGGTCACATACTTAGTATTACAATTAAACACAACATAATAGGGGGACAACCAAGTCATGCCTAAGATTAAATCGAAGTTAGTCATATCCAAAATAACCAAATCAGCCCAAGTCTGAAAACCCATAAACAGAACAAGACAAGCAAGATATAACTGGGTGACTATGACAGACTCTCCAACTCAGGTAGAAACATGGATGAGGGCATCAAGCACATCACAAACTACATCAAATCCCAAGGTAAACTGAACTGACATATATGAATAGGTAGAACCCAGATCAAACAAAACTGTAGCCATCTGGTCACTGACAAGAACAGTACTTGTGATCACTGCATCATAGGTCTCAACCTTGGTCTTGCCCAAAAAGGCATAAAACTGAGCCCTATCATCTTGACAGGCAACCTCCTTGCCTGGCAGCACTACTCCCCTACCTGCATTACCATTTCCCCTAGACCTCCACGGCCTCGCTGATTTCCTCCTCATATCCCGAGGTTCTCCACAATTGTAACACACTTATTAACTTAACCAAGTAAGCATCTCTGCTATTGTAGTAGTCGTATCATGACCCTCTTTGATATACACTCAATCTAGGAAATCGCAGTAGAGATTCTAACCTCAATGGTCGCAACATAATTTCATCATTTACTAAGCAACCCATACATGTTATGATAACAATACTAAATGCATTTTCCAAAGTAACGGTGTTCATTATATAGTTGTTCCTTACAAAACTTCTTGAATGTTGCCACCTATAAGCTTGAATCTACAATTATGACCTTAATCTCTTCACAAGCGACGTATTTTCTCTTTTAAACTGCAACAAAGTGGAGTACCATATTTGGATAAAACACAAACTTTTGCCTTAAAGGTTGCAACAAATATATTATGTTGCTCTATATTCAGGAACTCATCTCTTCTCATATCCCTCAAAGTTCAGGGTATATACTTCTTCATAAAGAAAGATATAAAATGTTTTTCAAGTCATGAGTAGTGCATTTACTAGTCGGCACTCAACATGAGACCACACAAAATCACTCTACCTTATCCATCTTATGAAGCAGCTCATGACAATCAACAAGAAAATCATAAGAATCATCAGATTCAATACCCATGAAGAATGAAGGTTTCAACCTTAAGAACATAATAAAAACCTCATGTTTGTCTCTAGTCATTACATGCCCACAGTGAGTCAGGGAAACATACCTATTTCCAAGGACACATTTTCTATTGCTGGTGTTGTTGTTTCCACTTTTACAACTCAATTACTAACCAAATGTGAAATAGAGTGAAGAAATTCAGATACCAATTTGTATCACCTAGATACCAATTGGATTCAAATCATAGCACGAAATGAGTAGAAAGAAATGAGTATTTCCTAAAGTCCTATAGCCTCTCAAAGAAAAGTACAGACGTCTCTGTACCGTTCTGCAAGACTCTACTAGACTTATTTTAGTATAATGAGATCAATGAACCTAAGGCTATGATACCAATTTTATCATGATCCAGACCGTCGTGATTGACACCCACACTAATCCTCTGGTGGGAGAGCTATTACTACAACCCAACCAAGCAATTTAACCAAAAGCTAAACATTTAAAGCTACGGAGGCAGGTTTAAATAACTAAATAAATAATACGGGGTTCCCATAAACTCCGGTAGTTCAACTAACATCTAACAACTAATGCGGATATAACCCCTAGAACCTAAAAGTCATTGAACCAAACCAATATAAACAACTACTAAAGAAATGTCTAAGTCCAAACAAAATGGACTAAACAAAAATAAAGAATCCATAGCAGTCTGAAAGAACTGGCTCACCCTTGAATCCGGTCTCGATCAGATATCTCCTAGCTTAGGTTTGCCCCTAGCCGCTTGAAGATGCTCTGTACTCAACATAGAACGAGCAATTGCAGTATCAGTACACAACCACAGTGTACTGGTAGGATCACACAGCCATTCTAGTAAGCGAAACATATATAAACAGTCACAACATAGCAAACACATATGTACAAAATAAATATACATATTAGTTATCATTTCAGGAGCAATGTACAATTCCACATTCAATACAAGTAAATATGACAATTCAATGGTCCTCTTATGGAATCCATACCCAAACTGTTAGTGTGCCGCAACGTGACACCCGGTCCCAATTAATATGTCGGAACGTGACACCCTGTCCAATTTATGTGTCAGTACGTGACACCTGATCCCAACTAGTGTGTCGGAACGTGAAACTCGATCCAATATATATGTCAGTACATGACATTCGATCGCAATTAGTGTGTCGGAAAGTGACACCCAATCCAATCATCACACCACAATCACAATCACAATGTATATTTTCATAATCATACAATCAAGTGTTGATTCATGGCATACAATCGTTCATTCATACTCATTTATATTAGGTTTGATCAATAGTGCTACATTCACATACATACATGTATTACAATGAAGCAAATACCCACATACATCACACAAACATGAAATCAAACTATCACCTACCTCGAAACCAAGCTTGAATCCCCCTAAAGCACTTGAATCTTCCCTTTTTGGATTCTTTCCGCTTGTTCGTGGTCTAAAAACAATAATTTAATGCAAGGATAAATAAACGAGGCTTAATTACTTGGATTACAATCGAAATCATCAACCCTAGGCCAAAACCAAGATCCCAATACCGAACTTAGGGCTTTTTCCACCATGAGTTTCAGGTCAAAACCCTCCCCCAATGATAATCACCTATAAATATAAGTTCAACGAATCGAAAAACGGATTAGGGGAGTGAAAACCTTACCTTTAGCGGTAGAAGAGGTGGAAAACTGTCAAGAACTTGTCCTGGTTCGCTTCTTAGTTATCAAGAATGAAAGTTGCAGAATAATAACGTGTCCGGGGTTTAAAATCGACTTAAGTCGCGACTGGCCCGCTATAGCGGACCCCGTCCCGCCATAACGGCCCCGCCCTGACAGGATAAATCCTGCACTGGCGGCTTGCGCAGAGACAGAACGTCGGAATTAGAGTTTCAAACCCTCACTTCACAAACACCTTCAACTCATGACATTCAAAAACTACCCTATCACGCTAAGATCAGTTTCGGGAGTTCTACTTGCCCGAATTCAACTCCGTAAAGTCGTACGGGTTCCTTAACGTCTTAGCTATCTACTTATGTGATCAAATTCATAAGTAGATATCTGATACATTACCAAATTTCCCTAGACCTCACTGACTCAAATTTCGTCAAAATCTGGACTAGGCTAGGATTTCCCAAGTTTCTACTCAAAAGTTTTCTGGCCCCAATTCCTTCCCCATTGGATTTTCCCTAAAGACTAAATCAGGTCGTTACATGCTTTCATCAAAATTTATTATAATTTATTTATGAAAGAAAAAACTTCCAATACGAGAACGTTTATCTTATTGGTTTCATGTATATGAGTGTCTATGATAATTTTAGTGGGACTAGGAATGTCACTGTTTCTTCCTTCTTGGCTAATATGTGAATTTAGAGGTTTTATTCACTAGTAAATTTAGTGATTGAGCTTTTGGTAATGTTAGTCGCTCTAACTATTTTTTGCGTTTTGAGTGAACTGTTATTTTTTTTCATCTTTTGAATGAATATTTTAAATTTCTTTTGTGTATGGTTAAAAACTAATAACCGAATTATACCGAACCGAAACAAATTAATATAAAGCATGTTTGGTTCAATTTTGTTTTGACAATTAAAGCATCAGTTAAATTGATTTTGATCAATAATTGGTTAAATAAGAGCGGGCATCACAAAATTTAAAGGGGTAAATAACTTTTAAAAATAATTGTAGGTAGTAAAATAGGTATCTTTCCTAATATTTTCAACTATTATCAGTGTTTTCACATTTGTAGGACCATATGTTTCCAAATGTTTCCTTCACCTTGGTAAATTTGGTAAAAAAAACTCAAATTTTGATCATGTAAATAATTTAATAACAACTTTAAGGAGAGATAGAGGTCAATTATTGAAGTATTGAGGTGAAATTTATTTCTCCCTTTCTTTTACACTCAAATTTAGTACGTAAAGGATTTTTGTTTTCATATTAATATTAGTATATCTTTTCTAATATTTTAAAATTATTTATTCATGTGATATTTGTCAGGATCATATTTTTTTGGAGATTGTGTTCTTTGATGGTGTACGAGTAGCGCTGTCATATTTTTGTTGGTTTAAGGGTTCAATTGGCAATGTGATGAAACAACCTTTAGAAGCCTCTTCCCAATTAAAATTTGTACACACTCGCCTGCCACATATGTAAATATTATTTCTATTTTTTAATTATAAATTATTATTTTTAAAAAATAATATATTTTTTCTTAATTCTTTTTTAATATTTTTTTTAAAAAAAATTATCTTGTATTTAAATTAAGTTAGTATACATTTTTACCATGTATCAAATTTTTTACCTACATTCATTGGTTTTTCTCTTTTATTTATCTATTGATTATATTTTCTTTGTCTTTCATTTTGATTTGATTTCAATTTAATTCCAAATGTCTTGTATCTAAAATAAGTTAATTTTGGAAGGATATCAAAATAAGTGAAGAAAATCAAATAAAACATAAAAAGAAATTAAAACGATAAAATTAAAGGACACTTTTAAAATATTTTAAAAAAAACATACACATAATTTTTTTTAAATAATTAAAATTGAAAAGATAATAAATTAATTAAAAAGAAGTTTAAAGTGAAAAGAAATTAAAATAAATATTTTACAAAGAAAGAAATAAAAATAATTAAATATATATACGTTTTAATATCAATTAATATGTGTACTAACTAATTATAAAGTTACCAATCAAAAAATGACATTTGTCCAATTTGTGTACTCATCACTTGCCTTCAAGAGAGTGTGCACACTCTCTATGTCATGTCAGCGTTTGTGGTGTATTTATTCCATTTTAAATTAGTTTAGGGAGGAGGGGGGGGGGTAGTAGGACCCTAATTAAATTTAGATGTGTTTGTGGAATTTCGATCATAGTCTAGGGGATACTTGTGTCTTATCCCATTAAAGATTAATGTGTTACTATCAAATATGTATTATAAAATAAAATGTAAATTATTTTTCTTTCCTCATTAATTCCACCACTTCCTCTCACTATACCCCCTCCCCACACAAATTTTTAGTTTTATTTTTAATTTCTTTTATTAATATTTTAAATAAAATTATCACTTCATATCCCCCCCCCCCCCCCCCC
>JAJONQ010015196.1:0-13515 GCA_036250385.1 Solanum microdontum | reverse complement strand
TTTTTGGTAACATTTTACTTTTTGCTTTCCACGTGGCATGTTTAAGACCACAAGATTAAGGGCAATTTTGTACATTTGACATAACTTTAATTTAGGATCACAAGATTCAAAAGTCTTCTTTATTTACTTAAACTCCATGCCAAGTCAAACCAGGTCATTCTTTGTGAAACGGAGGGAGTAATATATTTATTAAGATAAAAAGTGTGTGAGAGGTAAATTTGAGGAATTAAGGCGATAAGTAAAGGGCGGACATGTTATATATTTATGCACAGGTCCTGTCTTTCCCGCCTCAGAATATTTCCCGCTCGGAGCAAAACCCTAACGAGCACAAATGGGGACGAAGCATCATTCCTCCTCCGATTCAATCAGCGATCCCAAAAAGCGCCGTCGCGTGGGATTCTCTAAGACCGGTCAGTGATTCATTTTTAATGGAGTTACCCACTGTTCCTCTCATCCTTCACTTATGTTTTTCTTCTTCTGCAGATGCTGGAATTGAAGCTAACGACTGCATTACTATATACATAGGTTTGAATTTAGCTTTTTTCTCTAAACTCAACTGTATTGAAGTTAGTAACCCCTCGTTTTAGTTTCACTTTATGAGTCCCTATACTAAGGCCTCCTCTTTGTAGTAGTGTAAGAGAAGGTAAAATTGGTCGGAACCTGAAACACTTTTTTCTCCATTCATTAGTATACATATTTGTTATAGAAAAATACCTTGCAAACTCAGAGGTGTTCTTTTCCTATTTAAAAAAATGAAATAGATCATGATTTTCATTTTTTTCTTTTACATGAATTGGAATATGCCATTACTTTCTATGATATTACTTACCAATTTACAGTTGTGAAATGTCTTTTCAAAAACTAGTATGTTTTTATATACACATATATTTGCCAAATTAAAGTTTATTTACTTCTTCAACTAAATAGAAGTTTGTTAATTTTAATTGTTGACTTTTATTTTAAATAAAAAAACTATCTAACCACATGCAATTACACTTGTGCAACCTAACATTATATTGAGAATTACACTGTTATTACACCGGATAGCGGTGCTATGCCTTGTCTAGCTGCTCATTTACTTAAGCTTTGATTCTGCCTTACTCCACCAATAAGCATGTGGAAGAAAGAGGGGGTACTGGTTTTGCAGGCATGGATTTCTAGCTGAACATAGAGTGCCTTCTTTAATTAACTGGATGTCTCTTTTTTTTCTTTTCGTATAGGCTTGTTTAATTAATTAATGATGTATGTCCTAATGCATGGTTTCTCTCTGGCCATCATTAGGTTAACTTGGACCTACACATTGTTTTAAGTTGAGATGTTTGACAATGTAGTTTCTTTTGGAATGATTTGTCTTTGTCTTTGTTTGCCCTTGGGAACCTGATTTTCTTCACTACTGGTCCCATAACACGTATGTTTTTCTTGTTCTTAGTTTCTAGCGCAGAGGATGTTGACTCCCCAAACAGTTTCTGTCTTGAACCAATTGACTTGAATCAATTTTTTGAAGACGATGGCAGAATATTTGGGTATCAGGGTCTGAAGGTAGGCCTCCTTCTGAGAAGTGCTATTTGTAGCAGAGTTGTTCTAATTGGTTTCATTTACTCTTTAGGACTTCTTTTATATACACCTAAAAGAAGAATTCTCAGATCAAGAAAATAGTGGAGAAAATTGTCATGCACAGTGACTTGAGTGCTCCTTTGACATGAGTGTCCAAGTTTTTCAACAGAAAAACATATGATGTGACTGCATTTGTGTTGGACATGTGCCAAGTGGTGTTGGTATTTGACTTGGTAGTACCTGAAACCTTCTATTTAGTATCTACTTCTGTGCCACGAATATCCTGACCTACCCTTCTATATTCTCTCTCTTATACGTCTTTTAATGGCTCAGAATATTGTTCAATGAGGTTAATGGGGAGCATACATGGTTTAAGAGGGAGGATTGTAGTCTTTGTCTGGAAAGAGAGAAGGTGTGGAATGTAATATTTGTTAGGAGAGGAAATAAATTTAGGATGTGGGATGAAGGTTTGTGAGATTCTGAGATTGCTTGCAAGGGTGGCTATGTGTGTGGGATGGGTGAGTATTGAAGTTCCATTTAGTGCTTTCAAAGTGCTATCATCTTGCTAACATGAGCCCTCCTACATGTTCTGGAGTTCAGATGAATTCAGGAACTTCAAGTTCTAGGCTGCATTGTCATCTCTAGTTGGTGCTTATGAAGTTATGGGTTAGCCCATTGCACCTGGCTTCTTGCTAGAGTATTCTGTGCGGTTTCTCTTCAAAGGTCTGATTCAATAAGGGTACAATTTAGTCTACCAAAAATATATATTGGATAGCCCAGTAGTGATCTTGAATAAATGTCATAAACTTGGAGTCACCCCAGCCCAAGCACTCAGATAATGCTGCCCCTGTCCATCTCCATAGGGAACAAGAGAAAAATGAAAGAATGTGTCATGCTACTTGGGTTTGATAATGCTTTTACTTGTATTGAATGTTCTTTTAGTTTATCTGATCTTTTCATGTCTTACATTTTGCAGATCACTATATGGGTTAGCTTGATATCCTTTCATGCCTATGCTGATATTTCTTTTGAAAGCTCATCAGATGTAAGTATTCTTTTTTTCTTGTTGCTTTTGCTCCAACCATTCATTTTTTTAAAGTATAGATGAGTGAATTCTCTTGATGCTGAATAAAACTTTGGTGTTTATTTAATCATTATGTGTTCTTTCACTCTTCTATTGCTTCTGCTCCTGTCATTCAAACTTATTCTATCTTTAATTGTTGAATCTCTTTGTGAGTTATTTCAGATTTTCTGAATGTATCTGATTATAAGTGGATTTTTGCAGCTTGAATAATAGCCAAAATTCATTTTTCTCCAAAGGGTTTTTAAATCTTGGCATTTGCTCAACTTGTTTGTTCTAACTTAAATATGAATATTTTTTGGATAGGGTGGCAGAGGGATCACAAATGTAAAGTCTGCCCTTCAGGTAATGACTATATGGATTCTCTTTAGTTTATCTTTAACAAGACAGGTTTTAATTGTGATGTTTCTAGCAGAATATTTTTGCTGAGAGTCTTGTTGATGAAAAAGATGCCTTCCTGCAAACATTTTCAACTGAAAGTCATTATGTTCGGTTTGTCCATAACTTTCTTGTACCTATTTTTTCATGTTGAGTTTTCTTACCATCCATGAGGACTGATGTTTTGTCCTACCAATTTCTAGCATATATTTAGATGATAAGTTGTGCTCACACACAGGTCTGTTGTCTCAAATGCTGAAACACTGCAGCATAAAGTTTCAAATGGCTGTAGCACTGAATCTAATTGTCTTTTGAAATCAGAGCCTTCAGATGTAGAGGTGCCTTCTCTACCCCTTTTCTTGACATATTAGGATAGGGATGACAGAAGATTCATCTTTTTTTGGGTCCTGTAGTGCTTGTTTTGCATAATATCTTGCTTGTGTTGCTCTTTTTAGATATCATTAAGGGGTCGTTTGGTTTGAATACAAGTAATGTTGGGATTAGTTATGTTGTGATAAGTTATGTTGGGATAAGTTATGTTGGAGCTGGGAGTAATTTTTATTGCTTGTTGAGTTTGTCATATTCAAACTTATATTCATTGCATAATTTCTAAGAATAAGTTGTTTGTTTACAAAAATACCCTCCACCTTATTTAATTTTTTTTTACATTTTCTTTGCAAACTTTAGTTATTCATTCTTAAAAATAAAATTTCCATCTTATTTAGCTTAAATAAATATTTGTGTGTGCATTTCCATGATTGTGTTGTGTGTTTTTAAATTAAACTTTCATCTTATTTAACTTCAAAATAAAACTTCCATCTTATTTAGCTTAAAGATAAAGTTTCCATATTATTTTAGCTTAAAACTAGAACTTTCATCTTATTTATTTAGTTTAAAAATAGAACTTCCATCTTATTTAGCTTAAAAATAAAACTTCCATTTTAAGTTTATTAAAGTAAAAGAAATTTTATTATTTCAATTATCTACATTTTAAAGTTATCTACTTTTTAATTGATATATAAAATATAATTTTTAAGTGAGTAATAAACTATTTAATTTAAAATATATAATTTAGTAGTGGAGTGAACATTTTAAGCGAAATCAAAATATAATAAACATAAGAATTAGGCAAATAAATTCATCTTATAATATATTGATAAATAAAAATTATATTTATAAAATGCAACTTTTTAATAGAAAAATATATTATCATAAAAACAATGAATAATTAAGGTTGTGAATGCTATTATAAATGTTGTTAAAAATTATGTTAATATACATGAATGTAAAAGTGGTTTATAAAAGAGAGTTTAAGGAGGGCATTTTGTTATTTTACATACTTTATCCAAGATAAGTTCCTGGGATTACTATTCCGCCCCCAGAGAGGGATAACTTATCCAGTACTAATTTTTAATCCTAGTATAAGTTATCCCAGCCTTTGCAACCAAACAATGGATTAAAGCGCACTCAAAGATTAAGTTCTCTTATCCATCACACCAAACCCCTAAGAGCATGGAACGAACTAGTACTAAAGCAGCTACGCTACAGCTGCCAATCCAATGTTAGTTTGGAATATGGTGCAAGATATCTTGTAGACCTACATGGACTAACATCTTTCTGAAGCATTTATTTTGGTGAACTTCTGTCTACTATTTGGATAAAAGAAAAAAGGTATAAAAAGCTACTCCTACTTGATTGGAAAATTGTCGTATTTTCAAAATAAGATTTATGCTCCTGACGTTTGTGTGTCTCATCTGCGCTCTCTCAAACATTTGAATGATCACTTTCTTTTGCATGCAGAATCTGAGTATGTTGTATTGAAATGCATTATACCATTGTGTATTTTGTGAAAAAAACTGAGGATTGATTATCCTTGTTGGAATTGCTCCAGGTATTCCGGATCGCTGGCACGCCTGTAGGACACCTTTATAGTAGATTGGTGCCACTTGTACTACTCTTAGTGGATGGTAATTGTTGTATTTTATTTTTAAAAGATTATATCTATGGGTAGCTTCAAAAGTTAGTGGTATTTTTAACCAGGTAGCAATCCTATTGACGTCCTTGATCCTAGATGGGAAATTTATCTCCTAGTCCAGGAAAGGAAAGATACCCAGGAGGATAGCCTTTCAAGGTTGCTTGGTTTTGCAGCTGTTTATCGTTTCCATCGTTATCCTGGAAGTACACGCATGCGACTTGGGCAGGTAAATGATTGACAGTTCATTATTACAACACACATTTTTTTAATGTAGTTCTTCGTTGTAACTGATTTGGATTTTGGCAGATACTGGTTATGCCTCCTTACCAACGTAAAGGTTATGGTCGTTTTCTTCTTGAGGTGCTGAACAGGGTTGCAGTATCTGAAAATGTGTATGACCTGACTATTGAAGAGCCTGAGGATTCTCTTCAATATGTTCGATTGTGCATTGATGTTGAGCGTTTGCTTGTATTTGACCCAATCCAGCAATCCCTAGAATCAGTTGTATCACATTTAAAGCAGGAAAATTCTTTGAAAAAAAGCTACATGTGCAAGTATGCTCCACCACTGAGTGCTGTCGAAGATGTGAGGAAAACTTTGAAAATCAACAAGAAGCAGTTTGAGCAATGTTGGGAGATTCTTATCTATCTTGGGTTGGCCCCAATTAACAAATATATGGAGATATACCAGGCAATTGTTTCACACCAAGTAAAGGCTGAAGTTGTAGGGAAAGATTCAGAGGGTGCGGGGAAGCAGGTGATTGATGTACCAACTGAATATGATCAGCAGATGTCATTTGTGATGTTCAAATCGCAGAATGGTGAATCTAGTAGCATAGAGACGGCTGACAATCAAAGTATTGTGGAGGAGCAGCTGCAGAAACTGGTGGATAAACGAATGAATCAGATCAAGTTGATTGCTGAGAAGGTTTCTGCTGTTCATCGGCAATGAAGACAAATGCAGCTGCTATTTTCACATCCTAACAAATGCATATTCCAAGGTGTTGATGCAGAGGTTTTGGAAATGAAAAAGGAGTGGCTGTACATGAACTGAGCTGTACTTTACTAAGGTTAAATTAGTTTAGTCTTTCAATTATGTCTGACTTGTTTACTTAATGCGTGAACTAATTAGATATGAGGCAGCATTCTGCATTTTCCCTCGATTCTTTTACTGATTTATTTATCTTGTAGTTTAGAGTAATTATCAGGTATGTGCCAGCCAAATGAAGCAATTGGAAAAGAAATTTGAATCGCAGCACCTTGGGCTGATTTACAATTTACCTTTACCTCAGTAAATGGGACAAAAAAAGAGAAATCGATCAAAAAGCTTTTTGACCTCAGTATAATGAGTCGTTGTTCTATAGTGTTATTATTGTTGGATTTTGTATTAAAATAAAATTATCCAGTATGCAAGGGTGAGCCTCCAAACTATCATTTTGAGCATTTGAGTTTCGTTCCCCGATTTGAGACTTCCCCCAAGTTCATATAGTGGTTTGGTACTTGTTGGGGTGATTCAGGTTGAGCTTTTACAGGGTAAAGTGAGTTTTGGCCAAGAAAATCACATTTGGACACTGCATTTTTTAATTTTTAATTTTCTTTTGGTGTAGCTGAGTGCTTGGTAAATGATTTAAACTTGGTTTTGATTATATATATAATGGCCATGCTTTCGTGGTCATAAAAAATAATTTTCTTCCAAATAAAAATCATAGGTTTAACGGAAGAAAAACAAAATATACAAAGAAAAAAATTCAAACCTAGATAAAGTAAATGTAATAGAGGTATAAACATTAATCAACTCATTGTTTTGAAATACTCCCCTATCTTATTTTCTTATTCTACCTGAAGAATTAATATTTGAAAAGGCAAATAATTTTTCTTGACTACAATTTATTCAAACTCTTTTTTTAAATATTTTGAATCATTAGCTTTATGTCGTCTCCTAGAACTTTGTAGTTTTAAAATATATGAAGTTTAGTTTAAAAAATTGAAGACTCTACACCAAAATTATCCTCAATTTCTTCATTTAAATTGAGATAAAAGAAGTAATTATTTATATCAAGAAAATACAATTTAACGATATAAATATAACATGCTAAAATGCATAAAAATCATAGATTAAATAAAGGTTAAGAGAAATATGGAGGAAAAGAAAAATAATAGTGAAATAATCATATGTTAACCTCAAACTTCTTTCAGCAAATGTCGACACGATACACCAAAGGAAATCAAAATCTCACACAAATTACAACCCCAATTTGAAAGTAGGATATGATAATGACTTTTGAAATCTCCACTAACCCATTCTTTCTCCATTAATAATGAATTTTGAATTTTTTAAAAATAATTTCGAGTAAAAAAAATGAGAATAAAGAAAAAAAAATGTGAATTTTCATAAAGAGATGCCACATGATCACCTTGTTTATGTCCAACTTTATAAATAAATAAATAAATATTTTCACATTTAATGTGGTTGTAAAATAAATTACTGAATAATATAAAATATTAAGTATACTATAGCGCTTACACCTGTGAGTTGGCAAAATAATATCGTATGTTAATAAAAGACTTGAGTTGGCGAAATAATAATAATAAAAAAGCTAACGATACAAATAAAGTATCTTAATTACCACTATATGACAATTATTTTTTTTCCACCTATATAACAATAGTTTTTTTTTCAAAGTTATGTTTTATATTAAAAATAATAATAAAAAAAAACGTGAATTTGTGCTCCACTATTTATGGTATTCCCCATGTTTTTCAAATCCACGATTTACTCAAAGTGGTTATAAATATTCTCTCTTACCAATAAAATGTTTCTTAACAACTATAAAACCCTCTTTCCATTCATGCTGATGGACTGTTCAATCATGGATACCAACAATTATCCAATCCTAATTCAACATAGAGGACGCATCATGTGTTAATTATACTTTCAATATATAATTGGTGTTTTTTTTAATTGTGTAATTGAAAAACATGATCATTGTTGTTGTTATTCACCAATTTCGTTATTTGGATTTAATCTTTTTTTATTAATTTTTCTGGTTTATTCTATGGTTTTGAGATTCCGAAGAGAAATAATATTTAGTGATTGTCTTTTTTGGTAATTGATTTGGTGAAAGTAATCTTTTTTAATTATCAAAATTATGGACTGCGCATGTTCAGTATACTACTATTTTTTTTTTGTGTCATTCGGTATAAGTTTTATTGTTCATGATTATGGTGAACGTATAGATTAAATTTTGGTATATAATAATGGTTTAAACATCGTATTTACATTAAAAATCACTTTTTAAAAAATAAATTTTGTCTATCATGAGTTCTTTAATTAATGGTGTAATATAGGTTGTTGTTGATATTCACCCATTCCAAATTTTTAACTTTTTTTTTAATTAATTCTTTAGTTTTGGTGAATATTTATTGAATATTTAATGATTATAATCTGTTTTGGTAATTTATTTGGTGAATTTAATCGTTTTTTAATTATCAAAATGTTGGACTGCATTCGGAGTTGGTTTTATTTGGTGAAATTAATCGTTTTGGTGAACTGCTAATTTTTTTTGGTGTCATTCAACGTTGGTTTTATTGTTGTACATGATAATGGTGAACATAGTGATCATATGCTGGTACATGATGGTGCTGTAAACACCATATTTAAGTTAAAAATTATCTTGTCAGCAAAAACATGCTTTAAAACATAATATAAAATTTGAAAACGTTGAACTGACCATTTTGTTTGACGAGGTTCACAACAAATAATCCCTAATATTTTGGTGTGAAAAAGGTATATATACGTTGATTACGATATTGAAGGTGTGATATATGATGTGCAGTTGCAGACGATTTCAACATGATGAGCTTGTAGTCATGCAATTGCAGCTATCAGATACAGATACAGAAACAAATATCGTGAAGATTATTGTTCAACATATTGTAGTAATAAGAATTTTCAAGATATTTATGCAATTCCAATAGAACTATTGCCTTGCAAAGGCACTTGGAATATTCTATCACATATTTTGGAAGAGGAATTGCTGCCACCAATTACAAGAAAACAACCCGGCAGACCACCAAGTAATGACCGTAAGAAGGGATTCAACGAAGGAAAATACAAGAGAAGTAAAGTAACTTGTAGTAAATGTGGTACATCAGGACATAACAAAAAGACTTTCCCTAAGTTTGCTTATCAAACTTAACAATGAAGTATTATTTTGCAATTTTCTTGGTTGGTTTTTCTTTCTTCTTCCAAAACTTCTGGAATTGCCCTAAGTTTGCTTATCAAACTTAACAATGATAAATGCAGTTTATTACAACTTTGGTTATTCTTCAATAGTTTATTCGCATTAATTGTGATTTAATTTACATGTAGTTGGTATTGTCGTGTTTGGTTGAAATGCATTTATTAAATACCAACTTAAAACTTGAAAATAAACAACAACCACGTAGAGTAGTTGAAACCAAAAATAATACAAAAATATCAGTTAAAAATTTATTGTCGTGTTTGGTTGAAATGTTGTTATGAAATACCAACTTAAATTTTTTTGGTATATTATTTGGGTAATACAAAAAAAATTGTTACCCAACAATATTATTTGTTATATTGGCTAACCAAACATTGGTAAAATCACTTGTGGTGAAATAAGCATAAATAATGTTCAAATTGAGGGTATATATGCTTATATTTTGACATTACATACCAACCTGAAACATTTAATACAAAAACATCTGTTACAGAATTGGTATACAAAGTAGGCACAAAAATTGGTAAAAATACTTTAGGTACAAACTTGTGGTAACAGACATTGATAAAAATCACTTAAACATTGCATAATAAACCACTGCTAAACATAAAATATTTAAATTTGAATCCATATTAACACATAATTCAAACGTATGAAATATTGGCATACTGTTGGAGTAATACAACATAAATCTGTCATATTATTAGTTATATATAGTGACTAAAATGTTGGTATTATGTACCAACAACATACGTTGAAATTCAAGCGTTTGGATTATATACCAAACTCACACAGTGTTCTATTACAAACCAAACACACATCATTAAGTTAACACAATATATTCACAAAAAATAATGAACAAAAAAATAGTGATTAAACTCCGAAATGAATAGAACATTCAACAATGGTATTCAAAAACACCCAAAAAAAACTAAACACATAGAGTATTATCCAAAATTAAAAGAAACTATTCGAACAAAAACATTCATGCAATTATTTTAAAATGCAAAAAATTAATCCTTCTTCCCCTTCCGGATTAACTGACCACCTTTTCCAGAATCTTCATTTTCACTAACAGCACCAGTGTCAATTTTCCTCTTTTCATAATCCCACAACAATGCTCCATATCGCAAACGAAGATTTTTAGAATAAAAAACTGACATTGATATGTTCATATCTCCTCGACAAACATATTCATCAAAAGAACAAGTATACAAACTACAATCTCTACAAAAGAATAATAACATATGTCAGGATTAGAACATTATATGGTACTAAACAATTACAATAAAAACACAATATACTTACACAGAATCATCAACATGTTGAGGGATGTTTTCACGCTTCATGCAAGTCAAAAGATGGTCTTGAACATATTATGGGCGTGCTATCAGCGACAACCACATATTTGTTAAGCCTAAGGCTTTTACACAGCGTCTTCTCCATCATATTATGGTGAGACTTTTGATTAATTGGAATGACAAGCGATTAAGTGAAGAAGATGTAAGGTTTAAGAGATATAGATGAAGAAAATTGAATGATTAACTCGATATACCGCTGAAAATAGAATTTCTAATATTTCTTGAAACTATAACTCAGTTATTGATAACTGTACCAACTTTATTGGTACCATAAAAATATTTATATAAAAGGAATACATCAATATGATCCCAAAAAATGACTACAAAACGTAAAAAAAGGAAACAAAAAAAATAATGGAACGTGTGAAAAAATGATTTTCAATATTTCTTGAAACTATAACTTGATAACTGCACCAACTTTATTGGTACCATAAAATCTTTATATAAAAGGAATACATCAATATGATCCCAGTAAATGACTACAAAACGTAAAACGGGAAATAAAAAAAATAAGCAAACAGTGTATGTGGGTCTGTTTAAGAAGAGAGAATATATGATAGGGGTAAAAACTTAAGTATACAAATAAAGCATCTTAATTACCACTATATGACAATAGTTTTTTCCCCACTATATAACAATAGTTTTTTTTCTTTCAAAGTTATGATTTATATTAAAAAAGAAGAAATGAATTTGTGCTCCACGATTTATGATATTCGCCATTTTTCTCAAATCCCATGATTTACTCAAAGTGGTGATAAATATTCTCTCCTACCAATAAAATGGTTTCTTAACACAAATAAAACTCTCTTTCCATTCATTCTGATGGACTGTTCAATCATGGATACCAATAATTATTCAATCCTAATTCAACATAGAGGACGTTGGGACGCATCAAGTGTTAATGATACTTTCAATATATAATTGATGTTTTTTTAATCGTGTAATTGATAAACCTGATCATTGTTGTTGTTACTCACCAATTCCGTTATTTGGATTTTATTTTTTATTAATTTTTCTATTTTTTTCTATGATTTTGAGATTCGAAAGAGAAATAATATTTAGTGATTGTCTTTTTTGATAATTGATTTGGTGAAAGTAATCTTTTTTAATTCTCAAAATTATGGACTGCGCATGTTCAGTATACTACTTTTTTTTGTGTCATTCGGTATAGGTTTTATTATTTATGATTATGGTGAACGTACAAATTTAATTTTGATACATAATAATGGTTTAAACACTATATTTACGTTAAAAATCACTTTTTTAAAAAATAAATTTCGTCTATCATGAGTTCTTTAATTAATGGTGTAATATAGGTTGTTGTTGATATTCACCCATTCCGAATTTTTAACTTTTTTTATTAATTCTTTATTTTTGGTGAATATTTATTGAATATTTAGTGATTATCTGGTTTGGTAATTTATTTGGTGAATTTAATCATTTTTAATTATCAAAATGCTGGACTACATTCAGAGTTGGTTTAATTTGGTGAAATTAATTATTTTAATTTATTTGGTGAACTGTTGATTTTTTTCGGTGTCATCCAGCGTTGGTTTTATTGTTGTACATGATAATAGTGAACATAGTGATCATATGCCGGTAAATGATGGTGCTGTAAACACCATATTTAAGTTAACAATTATCTTGTCAGCAAAAACATGCTTTAAAACATAATATAAAATTTGAAAACGTTGAACTGACCATTCTGTTTGACGAGGTTCACAACAAATAGTCCCTAATATTTTGGTGTGAAGCAGGTAGATACGTTGATTACGATATTGAAGGTGCCATATATGATGTGCAGTTGCAGATGATTTCAACATGATGAGATTGCTTGTAGTCATGCAGTTGCAGCTATCAGATACAGAAACAAACATCGCGAAGATTATTGTTCAACAAATTATAGTAATAAGAATTTTCAAGATACTTATGCAATTCCAATAGAACTATTGCCTTGCGAAAGAACTTGAAATATTCTATCACATATTTTAGAAGGAGAATAGCTGCCTCCAATTACAAGAAAACAACCCAACAGACCACCAAGTAACAACCGTAAAAAGGGATTCAACGAAGGAAAATACAAGAGGAGTAAAGTAACTTGTCGTAAATGTGGTACATTAGGACATAGCAAAAAGACTTGCACTAAGTTTGTTTACCAAACTTAACAGTGATGTATTATTTTTCAATTTTCTTGTTTCAAAACTTCTGAAATTTTTTAAGAATGATAAATGCAGTTTTTTACAACTTTGGTTATTCTTCAATAGTTTATTTGCATTAATGGTGATTTAATTTACATGTAGTTGGTATTGTCTTGTTTGGTTGAAATGCAATTATTAAATACCAACTTAAAACTTGAAAATAAACAACTACTACTTAGAGTAGCCAAAAATAATACAAAAATATCTGTTAAAATTTATTATCATGTTTGGTTGAAATGTTGTTATGAAATACCAACTTAAATTTTTTTTGGTATATTATTTGGGTAATACCAAAAAAAATGTTACCCAACAATAATGTTTGTTATAATGGCTAACCAAACATTGGTAAAATCACTTGCGGTGAAATAAGCACAAATAATGTTCAAATTGGGGGTATATATTCTTATATTTTGGTATTGGCAAAAATACTCATTACCCCCCTGAACTTGAAGCTTTTTATACGGTGTACACCTAAACTAAATTTCGTTTTAATTACCCCCCCGAACTGGTTTATTCCTCCGTCGCGTACACCTTTTTCGTCCACCTACTCCTGTTGTGACTACACGCGCGCGACAACTGTCTAAATTGGTGATGTGGATTTCCACCTGGATAAATAATAGCCACCTGGATAAATTAATATTGCAAAAAATAAATTTCTTAAATTTAAAATTCATTGTTTAAAAGTTATTTTTGAATAAGGGCTGATTTCGCGGAACTCCTTCTGG
>JAJONQ010015195.1:0-30559 GCA_036250385.1 Solanum microdontum | reverse complement strand
AATGATGACCACCTTGAGAACCAAACCCTACACATGGGGAAAATGTAGGAAAAGCAGTAAGTATGATATCCATGCATAAAAACCATGAAAACATGCTAAAAGGGACATTTTAGTTGAATGCATGCAATTTACAAAGTTAAAACATCATTTTGAAGATAGTTGTAACACTCTGGAATTTACTAGGCTAAAAAACTAGAGCTAAACATTTGAGGGTTAGAGTAATGGAGATGACCTAAGGCCATTGGCAAAGGGGAAAGGGCCAAGTCAAGGGACAAGGCTGCTCAGGCCTTGCCAGGGCACTGTCCCACCTCCAGTAGGGCCTTCATGACCTGTGGTGGCCACCACGCCTCGTGGTGCCACCCGTGGAGGGCTAGGGAGTAGACTCCCCAAAGGCTGCCCAAGAGTGCTCCTCTTCACGAGGCACTTCACGACTTGTGGAGAAGACAACAGTGCATGGGAATTCTCGTGGAAGGGAGTTAGGGGTGTGAGGGAGTTAGAGAAAAGTGTCTATGAGAGGGACCACTGCCTCAAGGTCCATGAGAGGGACCACGACTCGTGGCCTTGACCACGGCTCATGGAGCCCTTCGTGAAGATACCTTGGGCGTGTGAGCTAAGGGAACAGGTTTCCTGAGCCACTACCTCAGGACCACGGAAAGTACCAAGGCTCGTGGATCCCCACGTGGTCCCTGGCAGCTCACTTAAAAGTGAGGGGTATTTTGGGTATTTCCTTTTTAAGCTATATCAAAGTGAAGTCATTTTGCCTTATTTTTATACACCTATGTATGTATTTTAATATCAAAATACACCCATTCACTTTATTATTTCCCAAAGCCCTAATCAAAACCCAAAAGAGTTCATCTTTAACAAAATTTCTCTCTTTAGAATTTCAAGGAAGAAAAAGAAGGAAGTTGAAGCTAGGGTTCAAGAAGCTAGGTTTTTCTTCACAAATTCATGGGAATTATTCACCAAGGTATGATATTGCTTCATCCATGAATAGTTTCCATCCATGGAGTCCCTCCGAACTCAATTTCAAAGTTAGAAATTTCCCCAAAAAGCTAGGGTTTGAATCCAAGTCATGGGTTTCCTTCAAAAACTATTTCAATGATTTAATTACTTCATATTATGATTGAATTGATTATTTATGATGGTTTTTTTATGTTGAAACACCCTAGAACTCATGATATCACTATTTCCCCGATTATGACCTTATGACGTGGGTTTATAAATTATACAAGGATGATATGAAATTATGCTTGGGATAGCTAGGCAACTTGAAATATGTTATTTTCCATGCCTCTTGTAGTAATTCTAGATGTGCTGAAAGAAATATGATCTATGGTCCTTGAAGGATAAAGTATGACATTTATGTATATGCTCTAAGAATACTATGAGAGTGAAGTGTGCATATTTACGTTGATGTTGTTGTGTTGATTGAAAGGCTATTCATATGAACACATAAAATGGTTTTCTCACATAATGGGGATTCTAGGGTGAAAGGCATTTCTCACCTAAATCAATCTAATGTTGCATGTAGACATGGACAGTGAAAGGCTATTCTCACGCATGATCTAATGAGCTATTCTAATGAAATAAGTCATGACTTAATATGTAATCCATGGGAATCATGCTTAACACCGAGGGGACAATGAATATGAGATGAAAGCCTTCTTGTTAAGAAAGACCGGGTTTCTAGAAATAATCTCATGAGATGGAAGCTCTCCCATTAAGAAAGGTCGGGTTTATTGTAAAAATCTCCTTATCCCATAAACTATATGCCCCCATAGGTATTTAACTAGTGGATCCACCTAAAATCTAATATGATGATGGTCTTACATTAGGCAAGTAGGAAAACCCTTTTCGGTGTGGGTAACACCGGATTCCATGTTAAGCTCACATGGTCTATGTCGGTTAAGAATTATTCCCACTATGAACAAAAAGATGAATTATGAACTGTGGTTGCTCAAGAAGCTTTACTTAGCATGGGTAGGATTATGGGTTCCTATTCATGCATTGTGCAAGTAGGCTTTAAGGGTATTTCTGGTATGTTTATTCTATAATATGATGATTTAAGAATGAATATTCTCATGACTAATGCTTTTACACTAATTTTCATGATGATTGTTAAATTTGGGAAATTTCATGCTTTCAACTAAAATGTCCCTTTTAGCATTTTTCAAAGAATTTATGCATGACTATCATACTTTGTGCATTTTTATACTAACCCATATTTTCCTACATACTTCCCAAGTGTAAGGTTCAGTTCTCAAGGTGGTCCTCATTGTGGCTAGAGCTTGGATTTGCTCATTTCTCCTTGCTCTTGTTCAATCCTCATATTTGTAGGGTGGATACTATCATTGTAGTTTCTTTCTTGTACCTTCACTTTTGGATTATGTTGTTTTGGACTGTGACCCTATTTTCATTTTACTATTGTAATAGATGGCCATTTGAGACAAGTCTACACTTTCGCTTTCCTTTATAAAGATTTTTGGACTTCAATGCGTTTTTACTCTTATTGTTCTAATGCTTTATGTTAGGATATGCTAAGGGCTTGTATGAGACCCCTTCGGGGTCAAGTACGCCATGCTACATCTAGGGGGTACCCCTGGGTCGTGACAAACATGGTAATTAGAGCACAAGGTTTAGACTTATTCTAGGATTAGTGTCTCATAACCCACATCTAGTAGACTTTTGTTCATGACTGTGAAGCGCGCCACATTTATGAATGATGGGCTATAATATGTTTACGAAACTACACTTCTTCATTACTCTTAAGTCGTGCCTTAGAGGTTAACTCTATAAAGTCCCTCTCCTAATCCGTCTTTTGTGTCTTCAGTATATGAATACATGAAGGGCTAACGCAAGAAGGATAGAGGGTTCCAATGTGAATGAAGGAGCTCCTCCTCAAGATAATCAAGCTCCTATCGATCCCATGGTTGAGAATGTGACCTAGACGGAATTTAGGTCTAGTATCCAAATGTTGACCCAAGCCATGAAGGCTCAAGCTCAAGCCGTGATAACTCAAGCCCAAACCATGACGACTCAAGCCAATAGAGATGTTGAGACTCATGTGAACCCTAATACGAATTTGGCAGCTTCAAGGGCTAGGGATTTTGCTAGAATGAACCCTCCATAATTTTATGGCTCAAAGGTGGAGGAGGATCCGCAAAGGTTTATTGATGAGGTTTATAAAGTGCTTGATATTATGGGAGTGTCTCCATAAGAGATGGCGGAGTTCGCCGCCTATCAATTGAAATATGTGGCTCATGTTTTGTATGATCAATGGAAGGGTTAAAGACCCATAGGAGCGGGGTCGATAGAGTAGGAAGTGTTCAAATTAGCATTTCTTGATAGATTCTTTCCACTAGAGTAGAGGGAACTAAAGATGTAAGAGTTTATCAACCTTCACCAAGGAGGTATTAGTGTGAAGGAGTATTCTCTTAAATAGACCCAACTATCCAAGTATGCTCCAACCATCATGGAGGACTCAAGGGCTAAGATGAATAAGTTTGTGGAGTGTCTGACATGGTATTCAACGAATGTCTTTCGGTAATGCTCATCCCAAGTATGGATATTTCACGTCTCATGGTGCACACCCAACAAATTGAGAAGTCAAAACTCAAGAAAATTAATAGGGAAGTGAAGAGAGCTAGAACCGGTGATGGGAATTTCTTCAATGCTAGGTCCGAGGGACAAAGTCGACAAAGGTTAAAGCAAAGGTTCTCCAACCAAGGTTCCGCAAATGCTTCTCCATGGGTCAAAAGGATAGGGTGCCTAACCCTAAGCCTCAAGGAGGTAATAGTGGTGGTTCTTATGTAAATAGGCCAAATTGTGCAAAATGTGGGAATAATCATGATGGTAAGTGCCTAGCCGGCATTGATGTTTGTTATGGTTGTGGTAAGGGTGGTAATCAATTGAATAATTACCCCACACTTATGACCAAGGGGAGAGAAAGCAAACAAGCTCCTCCAAGCGGTTCAAACTCCAATGCTCAAAAGCAAAACCGCTTTTATGCTCTTCAATCCCGATATGACCAAGAGAGATCCCTAGATATGGTGACCGGTATGTTAAAAGTCTTCTCTATCGATGTATATGCTTTGTTAGATCCCGGTGCCACTTTGTCCTTGTGATACCTTTTTTGGCCATGAAGTTCGAAATACTCCCCGAAGAGTTATTAGAGCCTCTTCGGTCTCTACCCCATTTTCTGATTCCGTGGTGGCTAGGAAAGTTTATATAAGTTGTTCCAGTTCCTTGTCTCATAAAATCACTTTGGTGGATTTAGTGGAGTTAGACATGTTAGACTTTGATTTGATTTTTTGTATGGATTGGTTGCATGCATGTTATGCCTCTATTGATTGTAGGAATTGGGTGGTTAGATTCCAATTTCCAAATGAGACTATTTTAGAATGGATGGGGGGAAACTCTATGCGTAGTGGTCAATTTGTCTCTTGCTCTAAATCTAGGAAGATCTCCAAAGGGTGTATTTGCCATCTTGTAAGGGTGAAGGATGTTGAATTCAAAACCCCTCCTCTAGAGTCAGTTCCGGTAGTAAGTTAGTTCCCAGAAGTCTTTCCCGATGATTTACCCGGTGTTCTTCCCGAGAAGGAAATTGATTTTGGTATTGACCTTTTTACCAGATATGCAACCTATCTCCATTCCTCCTTATAGAATGGTTTCGGCTGAGTTGAAAGAGTTGAAAGATCAATTGAAGGATTTGTTAGTCAAGGGTTTTATCCAATCGAGTATCTCTCCATGGGGTGCTCCGGTGTTGTTTATTTGAAAGAAGGACAGGTCTCTTAGAATGTGAATTGATTATCGTCAATCGAATAAAGTCACCATCAAGAATAAATATCCTCTTTTGAGAATTGATGATTTATTCGACCAACTTCAAGGGGCTAGCTATTTCTCTAAGATTGATCTTCGTTCAGGTTATCACCAATTAAGGGTGAGAGGGGTTGATATTCCCAAACATTTTTTAGGACCCGAATAAGGTGTTTAATCAATACCTAGACATGTTTGTGATTGTGTATATCAATAATATTTTGATCTATTCAAGGAGTGAGGATGAACATGTGGACCATTTGAGAATTGTGTTGCATGTTCTTAAGTATCAACAACTTTTTCCAATGTTTAGAAAGTGTGAATTTAGGTTGTGATCTATAGCTTTTCTTTGTCATATTGTGTAAAGCAAGGGTATTGATGTAGATCCTAAGAAGACGGATGCGGTCAAGAGTTGGCTTAGATCTCTAAATCCTTCGACATTACAAGTTTCTTTGGTTTAGCCGGTTATTATAGGAGGTTTGTTGAGGGGTTTCCCTCCATTGCTTCTCCATTGACGACTTTGACTCAAAAGAAAGCTATATTTGAATAGTCGGAGGGTTGTGAGAAAATCTTACAAGAGTTGAAAGATAGACTTACTTCCACCCCGGTATTGACCTTACCATAGTGTGCGAATGGTTTTGTTGTATATTGTGACACCTCTAGAGTGAGGTTGGGATGTGTGCTCATGTAAAATGGTAAGGTGATTTCCTATCCTTGAAGGGAACTTAAAGTCCATGAGAAGAATTATCCAACCTATGATTTTGAATTAGCGGCGGTAGTATTTTCCTTAAAAATTTGGAGACATTACTTGTATGGGGTCCATGTGGATGTTTTCACCGATCCCAAGAGTCTTCAATATGTATTTATTCAAAAAGAATTGAATCTTCGACAAAGAAGGTGGTTAGAGCTCTTGAGGATTATGACATGAGTGTCCTTTACCACCACTAATATGGTAGAGGATGCACTTAGTACATTGTCCATGGGTAGTGTGGCTCACATAGAGGATTAAAAGAAAGAATTAGTTCGTAAGGGCATAGGTTGCCTCGACTAGGTGTCCAACTAGTGGATTCCAACAAGGGTGGTGTCAGGGTTCATAATGGGTCTGAATCGTCCTTTGTGATGGATGTGAACCCTAAACAAGACCTTCATCCTATACTAGTTGAGTTGAATGAGTCGGTACTCAAGAAGTTCGTTGAGGCATTTTTCCAAGGGGGAGATGGGGTGCTTAGGTACCAAAGTCGGTTATGTGTTCCGGATGTTGATAGTTTTAGGCAAAAAAATTTAGAGGAAGCTCATAGTTCTCGGTATTCTATTCATCTGGGAGCCACCAAGATGTACCGTGATCTACGGGAAGTCAATTGGTGGAATGGTAAGAAGAGAGATATTGCATGATTTTTAGCCAAATGTCCGAATTGTCAACAAGTTAAGGTTGAGCATCAAAGGCCGGGAGGCTCATTAATAGATATACCAATTCCCACTTGGAAGTGGGAAAAGGTGAATATGGATTTTATTGTGGGTTTGCATCGTACTCGAAGGCATCAAGATTCTATTTGAGTCATTATAGATCGGATGACAAAATCAACCCACTTCATTCCCGTCAAGGTTTCTCATTCAGTGGAAGACTATGCCAAGTTGTATATCAATGATATAGTGAAGTTGCATGGGGTTCCTCTATCGATTATTTCGGATCGGGGTACCCAATTTACTGCACACTTTTGGAAGTCATACAAAAAATGGCCTGGTACTATGGTTAAGCTTAGCACGACTTTTCATCCCCAAACTGATGGCCAAGCGTAGCATACCATCCAAACATTTGAAGATATGTTGAGGGCATGTGTTATAGATTTCAAGGGCAATTGGGATCAAGACTTGCCGTTAATAGAGTTGTCCTACAATAATAAGTATCACTCAAGTATCGGTATGGCTTGCTTTAAAACCTTGCATGGTAGGAGATGTAGGTCTCCGGTTGGTTTGTTTGAGGTAGGTGAAAGTGCTCTTATTGTTCCTGAATCGATTTATGAAGCTATTGTGAAAGTTTGGCTCATTAGAGAGAGGTTGAGAACAATCTCAAATTAGACAAAAGTCTTAGGCCCATGTGAGAAAGAGGGATCTAGAATTTGAAGTTAATGATTGGGTCTATTTTAAAATCTCACCCATGAAAGGTGTGATTATGTTTGGTAAGAGAGGGAAATTTAGTTCCCATTATGTAGCCCCATATCAAATTTTTCAAAGTATTGGGAAGGTTACCTATGAGTTGGATTTGGCAAATGAGTTGGCCCCGATTCATCCGGTATTTCACATTTCTATGCTCAAGAAGTGTGTTGGAGATCTGGTGTCAATTATTCCCCTAGAAGGGCTGGGAGTTGATGAAAGTCTTTCATATAAAGAGGTTCCGGTGGAGATCTTAGACCGGCAAGTCAAGATATTGAGAAACAAGGAAATAGCTTCCGTGAATATTTTATGGAGAAATCACTTAGTTGAGGGTTCTACTTGGGAGGCCAAGGTCGATATGAAGTCCCGATATCCTCATCTATTTTCTTCTACTCCTATTCAAGATTGAGGTAAATAGTTCCTCTTGAGTTTTAGTGTTTTGGGAGTCATTTGTGTTATAAGTATTCTCCTTGATTTCCTTATGTTATGCATGTTCTTGATTAAATTAATGATTTGTATGAAAATGAGTTTTTATGATTGACTTTCGTCATGTTGTTGTGCATTTAGTATGAGTTGCCTATCTGACTTCATGATATGATTTGATGAACATGCTTCAGTATGCTTTTGAGAGAAATTGCATAATTGGCTCCATGATATTGTGTTGAGCATGATTTTAGTTGGAGAAGGTACTTCCTCCTATGATTGTGTGAAATGTTGAGTTTCATTTACATTTGGTTGCTAGATGTAGTTCCTACATCCTTGTATTGCATTGATTATGTTTTGAGATGGAGTTGATGTTTTCTCCTTTGAATTGTGCATTACTTTGATGTTTCATGCATGATGGGCTGCTAGTCTTGAGTCTTTATTTTCGTAAGGTACCTATATCGTCATTCGAGGACGAATGTTCCCAAGGGGAAGATATTGTAACACTCCGGAAATTAGTAGGCTAAAAATCCAGAGCTAAACGTTTGAGGGTTAGAGTTATGGAGGTGACCTAAGACCAATGGCAAAAGAGCAAGGGCAAAGGCTGCCCAAGCCTTTCCAAGGCACTGCCCCACCTCCACATGGGACTTGAGGACCTATGGTGGTCTACACACCTCGTGGTGCCACCTGTTGAGAGCTAGGCAGTAGCCTCCCCAAAGGCTGCCCAAGAGTTCTCCTCTTCACGAGCTACTTCACGGCTCGTGGTGAAGACCACGGCGCGTGGGAAGGCTCGTGGAAGGGAGTTAGAGGTGTGAGGGAGTTAGAGAAAAGTGGCTTAGCCACTGCCTCAAGGTCCACGAGAGGAACCACGGCTTGTGGAGCCCCTCGTGAAGCTGCCTTGGGCGTGGGAGCTAAGCGAACAGGTTTCCCAAGCCACTACCTCAAGGCCACGGATGGGACCACGGCTTGTGGATTTCTACGTGGTCACTGGCACCTCACTTGAAAGTGAGAGGTGTTTTTGGGTATTTCCTTTTTAAGCTATATCAAAGTGAAGTCGTTTACCCTTATTTTTAAACACCTATATAAGTCTTTTAAAGTCAAAATACACCCATTCACTTCATTATTTCCCAAACCCAAAAGAGTTTATCTTCTACAAAATTTCTCTCTTTAGAATTTCAAGGAAGAAAAAGAAGGAAGTTGGAGCTAGGGTTCAAGAAGCTAGGTTTTCTTCTCAAATTCATGGGAATTCTTCACCAAGGTATGGTAGTCCTTAATCCATGGATAGTTTCCATCCATGGCGTCCCTTCAAACTCAGTTTCAAAGTTAGAAATTTCCCCAAAAAGCTAGTGTTTGACTCCAAGTCATGGGTTTCCTTCAAAATCGATCTCAATGATTTAATTAATTCATATTATGATTGAATAGATTATTTATGATGATTTTTATGTTGAAACCCCAAAGAATCCATAAAATCACTAATTTCCCCAATTATGACCTTATGATGTGGGTTTGTTGATTATAGAATGATGATATGAAATTATGCTTGTGATAGCTTGGCTACTTTAATTATGTTATTATCAATGTCTAATGAATATGAGATAGAAGCCTTCCCGTTATGAAAGGTCGGGTTTCTAGAAACAATCTCATGAGATGGAAGCTCTCCCGCTAAGAAAGGTCGGGTTTCTAGTAACAATCTCCTTATCCCATAAACTATGTTCCCCCGTAGGTCTTTAGTTAGTAGATCCACCTAAAATATAATATGATGATGGCCTTGCCATAGGCAAGTAGGACAACCCTTTTCGCTGTGGGTAACACCAGATTTGATATTAAGCTCACATGGTCTATGTCGGTTAAGGCATAAATTCCCACTATGAACAAGAAGATGAATTATGAACTATGGTTGCTCAAGAAGCTTTACTTAGCATGGGTAGGATTATGGGATCCTATTCATGCATGCACAAGTAAGTTTTGAGGGTACTTACTGTATGTTTCTTCTATGATATGATGATTTATGAATGAATATTCTCATGACTAATGCTTTTACACTTATTTTCATGATCATCCTTAATTTTGGTATATTGCACGCCTTCAACTAAAATGTCCCTTTTAGCATGTTTTCAAGGATTTTGTGCATGACTATCATGCTTAGTGCATTTTTGTACTAACCCATATTTTCTTACATATTTCCCAAGTGTAGGCTTCGGTTCTCAAGGTGGTCCCCATTGTGGCTAGAGCTTGGATTTGCTCATTTCTCCTTGCTCGTGGTGAGTCATTATGATTCAAGCACAAATATTATCATTGTAGTTTCTTTCTTGTACTTTATCTTACAGATTGTGTTATTTTGGGCTGTGACCCATTTTGATTTGAATATTGTAATTGATGGCTATTTGAGACAATAATAGACTTCTGCTTTCCTTTATAAAGATTTTTTGACTTAAATGTGGTTTTACTCTTATTGTTGTAATGCTTTATGTTTTGATATGCGAAGGGCTTGTATGAGACCCCTTCGGGGTCAAATATGCCATGTTACATCTAGGGGGTACCCTTGGGTCGTGACAATAGTGGAAAAAATTATGTCATAAGCATATTCATTACGTAGATCATCATAACATAAGATGAAAATATCATAAATACCCTAAAAGCATACTTGTATAATGCATGAATAAGACCCCATAAATCCCACCCATGCTAAGTAAAGCTTCTTGAGTAACCATAGTTCATATTTCATATTCTTTTCCATATTGCTAGTCATAGTGGGGAATAAGCCTTAACCTACATAGACCAAGTAAACTTAACATTGAATTCGGTGTCTACCTCATGCTGAAAAGGAGCTGTCCTACTTGCCTAAGGTAGAACAATACTCTTAGCTTAGGTGGATCCACTAGCTAAACAAACTATAGGGTCACATAGTTTATAGGATAACAAGTTTGCTACTATAAACCCAGACTCAAGTAAGGTAGAAGGTTTCCATCTCATGAGATACATACTTTGGGAACCCAGACTCAACTAAGGTTAGAGGAACCATTTGGAAAGCCGGACTCAACTAGTGTAAAAGCTTTCATTGGGAAGCCGGACTCAACAAGCGTAAAAGCTTCCATCTCATATTCAATATCCACTCGGTGCTAAGCATTGATTCCCACAGATTACATATTTATTCTTGACTTAAGTTCATATTAATGGAATAATGTCTTCACACTTTGTCTAACATAATTCATACTATAACTGATCAGTTCATGCTTGAGAATAACCTTTCACCGCCCACGTCTACATAAAGATTCAATAGGTGAGAAAGCATTTCAACCCTATAATCTTCATATTGTGAGAAAACCTTTCACATCATATCATAATCATGCATAAGTGTGCATATGAGGATAACCTTTCAACAACACAACAAGTAGATCATGATGCATAATTCTCGTACTTTACCCTTCAAGGATCAAAGATCATATTGAATCAACACATCTAGAATTCACTAAATTAGACATGGATGATAACATTATTCAAATAACTCAATTACTACAAGCATAATCTCAAACTATTCTTCTTTAATCAATTCACCCACATCACAAGATAATAAAAATAGGGAATATGGGGATATCATGAATTCTTGGGGATTTCAACATAAAAATGATAATAAATCATCAATACAATCATAATATAAAGTAATTCAAACATTAGAATTGTTTTTGAAAGGAATCCATGGCTTGGAGTCAAACCCTAGCTTTTAGGGAATTTCTATCGTTCAAATTGGGGTTTTGTAGGGGCTCCATGGATGAATTATATCAATGGATGAAGCGCTACCATACCTTAGCAAGGAAATCCGATGAATTTGACAAGAAAATCTTGCTCCTTGAACCCTAGCTCCAACTTCCTTCTTCTTCTTCTTTGTTGAAGTTCCAGAGAGTGAATATTTGGGAAAAAGATGGTTTTGTTTTGGGATTTAGGAATAATGAGGAGGATGACTAAGTTTAGGGGGTTTAAAATCAATATATAGTTAGTCTATATTAGAATAAACGACTTCAATTTATATTAATTAAAAATGGAAAACCTCAAAGTACCCCTAACTAACTTCTCAAAAAAGATTGTAGATCACCCACCTACGACCCCACGACCATGAATAGTGTATGGACCCACGTGGCATGCTGGTAAACCATGGGTTAGTGTCTGTGGCCTGTTTCTGGGCCCCTGACCCATGGCCCCTCACCCACAGGGCGTGGGTGGACCAACAGGGCATAGGTCCCCCTTCGTTAGCCACTGCCCAGGCAATTTTCTAGGGTCTTCCTTCGTTGGTCACTGCCAGGAAGTTACATTTACGAACCAAACCCTCATGTTAAGCTCTAGTTTAGCCTACACATTTCTGGAGTGTTATATCTTTGCTTGATGTTGTTGTTTGCTAATTTGGAGGTATAAAACATAACTTACCAAGGTAGTAACAACGGTAGTCAGTATGGGAAAAACGACAACATAGGTAATTTGAATGAAATGCCCATGAACGTTATTGAACTGATGGGAGCCATCCGGTTACCTCCCACAACAGGGAGGGAAGTGTTTCATATAATCACAATGGTGCCACATGTAATAAGATTAAGAGGAATATTAGGCGGTGTTGTTCATGAAGATACCCATGAACAGATTTGGAATTTTATGGATGTGTGCGTATTGTTTATGTTCAATAACATCTCACAAGATTCCATAAGTTTGAGGTTATTCCCGTTCTCTTTTATTAGTGAAGTTACTAGGTGGTCGGTGGAATTGCAAAATGATTCTATTACTTCTTAGGAGGATTTCACTAAAGCCTTGTTAGAGAGATTCTTTCCCTTCTCGAAGATGGTAAAGTTTAGGTGCCGGATTCAAAACCTCTAGAGAATTGAAGGTTCACTTCTTCATGAGACATGGTTGCGGTTTTGGAAATTACTCTTGCAGTGCCCATCAAATGGTGTCCAAGACCATTGGATGGTTCAATATTTCTATGGTAGCCTTGGTTCAATTAACAAAGGTGTGGCTTATCAACTTGCCCAAGGTTGGTTGATGAAATAGCATAATTATTTCTTGATGAAATGACCAAGGTAAACTGAGCATGGCATACTAGAGACAACAAAGTATCTTCTCTATAACTGATCATGAGAGAGGAAAAAATTTAACAAAGAGCATGATAGAGATGAAAACATCACCAAAATGATGACTCAACTGGATTTGTTTTTATAAGCATGTCATGGGATGCAGATTGAAATCGGTGAATGAATAAGAAGTGGGAACTTCCCGGAGGATACCAAAATTGAGGCATTCTACAATGAGAAAGCACAATATATAGGAAATCAAATAGAGCATTTTAACCCAAGCTACCAATGACAAGGTGGGAACTAAGGTTGGAACAAAGAAACATATAGTGGGTTGAAAGATTTGAGAAAAAAAGAGGCTGAAAAATATAGGTATATTCCACCCCATGATCATCCACAACCAAAAGAACCATCTGCTGTGGAAGGAAACCAAGCAAAGTAAATGCTCTGTAACACCCCGTAGTCTAGCATACTAATTAGGGCTAAGTGTGAGGGAAACAAGCCAAGCAGAAGGAGCAAGTGCCAAGGAAAAAGGGAAAGGGCCAATGGAGTGGCCAAGGCTACCCAAATATCTCTAAGCAGTGCCCCCACCTTCACGACCACCACCACGACCATTGGTGAGGACCACGGTCTATGATGTAGCTCGTGGTGGCTCGGCAGTAGCTCCCTAAGGGGTGCCCAAGTTGAACTCATCTTCACAAGCCACTTCACGGCCAGTGGTGATGGCCACAGCTTGTGGTGATGCCTCCAAATCATAGTGGCCAAGAAAAGGTGGCCTAGCCACTGGTCCAAGACCCTGAGAAGAACCACGGCTCCTGGTGCATCGCGTGAAGGCTGGATAGTGGTATGCCAAGAGGGGGTATTTTGGGACTTTTTAATTTGAGTTGGATTAAAGTGAGGTAGTTTTTCCTAAGCCTAGTACACCTATATAACTTATTTTAACCCTTTTAACTCACCATTCAAGGCATTATTTCAAAAACCCAAAACGAATCCCAAAGTTCATCCTCTCAAATATTTCTCTCTCTCTAGAACTTGAAGAAGAAAAAAGAGTTGGAGCTAGGGTCAAGATCAAGTCTCCATTTCTCAAGTATTTGTGGGCTTTGTAATAAAGGTATGATGAATTTTCATCCATGGAATCCTTTCATCCATGGAGCCCCCATGATTTCTCCAATTTAGAAGAAAAATTCCTCAATTGTAGTTAGGGTTTCTTCTAATGCTATGGGTATTTGACGAATTGAGTGGATAATGATTGTTATGATTGAATGGATAGAATTACATGTTCATAGGATGAATTTACATGTACCCATTCCTAACCCATGTCTAGAAAGATGAAATTGATGTAAATTGATTTTATGCCATGAAAGGTGAAATTGATGTAAATGGATTTTATGCCATGAAAGGTGAAATTGAGGATTTAGAGGTAATCTTTTAGGATTGATGAAATACATTGTAGATTGCTTGAGACTTAAGCATATAAACATGAATTGATTGAGATTAAGGTATGTTTGATGAATCAATGATTAGTAGTGCTTGATATTGGGGGCTATATGATGAAGTATGATTATATTGCTTAAGTTTGAATCATATAGACATGAATTGCTTATGAGTAAATCATATAAACATGAATCCATTGAGATTAAGTATATATGAAGAATTATGACTTGTAGGGTTTTAGATAACGTCTGCCTTGGGGCTAAGTCATGTATGAGGAATGATAATTAATAAGGCTTCTAGAGTAAAGTTAATATGATGAGTTATGACTAGGATGACTTTGAGAGTAAAGACTATTTCATGAATTGAGATTATTAGGGCTTTGTGAGTAAAGCTTATATTATAAATGTTGATTGGTAATATAATTGTTTTGAAAGGATTTACCTAATGATCTACTCTATTAATGCATGAATGTATAATTATGAAAGGTTTTTTCACATAGAATGATTCTAGGTTTAAAGGATTGCTCAACTAAAATGAATCTAAGTCAAAGGACTATGAGATGAGATGAGGCTTGAGGTGATTCCCGAACACCTTTATATAAGAGTGATGTGAGGTGAGTTCCCATATTCCTATGTTAGTAAACAAGAGATGATAGATAAAAGGTGATTACCCATGTCATGATATGATGAACATGAGGTGATTACCCATGTCATGTTATGATGAGTGTGAGGTGACTACCCTTAATATATAACTTCTAAAGCAAGGCAAGAGGTTATTACCCATTAGACTTTATACAAAGGTCATGGAGGTGAATACCTATGATCCTTAAAAAATGATCAGGATATGAATACCTATATCATATAATGTTGGGCATTGAGGTGAATACCTATGATCCTTATAAAATGATGTGGAGGCAAATCCCTAAGTCATATAAAAGTGAATATGGAGCCAAATACCTATGATTACCTAAAATGGAAATGGAGGCAAATACCTATGAATATACTAATAAGGCAAGAGGTGAATACCCATATCATATAATGTTGGGCATTGAGGTGAATACCTATGATCCTTATAAAATGATGTGGAGGCAAATCCCTAAGTCATATAAAAGTGAATATGGAGGCAAATACCTATGATTACCTAAAATGGAAATGGAGGCAAATACCTATGAATATACTAATAAGGCAAGAGGTGAATACCCATTAGCCTTTATATTAGGAATAGAGGTGAATCCCCATGTCTTCAAAAGTAAAGCAAGAATAATGTGAATTATGTAAGAAGAATGAATTGTTTGGATTGTTGCTAGATTTTCCTTCCATGAAATGTATGACTAGAGCTGATGACCCAAGTATTGACTAATGATAAGTGAGGTTAGTTGATGTGTCCACAAATTGGACTCATTTAGGGCTATATTTTAATAGAAATTGTGTTCTCAACTGCTTATTTTATCTCAAAATCTGATGAAAACCCTTAAGTTTCAGGTATTTTAAGTTTGAAGGAAAGCATGGACATTACATCGCAAAAACGAACGAAAAGGCTGAAAAGAACGAAGAAATGAAGGCTTGAGGATAGCTGAGTCCACTTGGTGAGTTGCCGAAGGGTCTTACTTCGCCCTCTGTTCCTGTGTGCTGAGGCTTGAAGAAAATGATCAAGTCGATGGAAAAAGGGAGTAGTCGATGCATCGCCAAGAAGTTCCGCGAAGTAGTACCATGTTATCCAATGACCCAGAGCACAACGATGGTGCAAGACGGCGAGAAACTACACCAAAAGGCGAATTGCCGAGTTAATCAGTGATTCTGACTAATGATGCACGGATGATCCGCTGTAGCACAAATTTGTGAAAACTATAAATACTAGTTAGAGTTGTAGTTTTAAGGATCGAACAATTATTATAATTTTTATATAGAATAGTACTTTTTGATATTTTTGCTCTAAGTTTGAGAGGGTTTAGAAGACTTGAAGTTCCAAAGGGTTTCATCTTCAAGATTTGGGCTTGGGTCTCTTGGATTCATAAATTTTGGCATGTATCAAGACTTAAATTTTCATAACGATTTAAATGCGAGCTTAATTTGGTATAAATTTCTATCTCTTGTACATGTGTGGCTAAAACCCCAATTCTTGGGGTGTGATTTAGCGAATATGGGTTAAGATAATTGTTGGGTCTTTCTTGCTGATTGTTTAATTGTAGTTTAAATGTGATTTCGTTTAGTGGTTGTGGATGAACTTAATGAGGTTTGTAGTTGCAAATATAATCTCATATATGTGTTTTCGGCTTGCTCGAGAGAGAGGTCGTAAAACTAAGGCCAATAAATTAATGGCCAGTGTGAGTGGGTCCTCATGAGGTTCAACTCGAGAGAGTGACACTAGACCCATTTCCAGACACTCAGCTCGAGAGAGTGAGTGGGTTAAGGCATAAGCTGGTCTTCATACGGCAAGTGGGTGTCCGTGAGGAACGCATTTGAAATGGGGTAAGTTGCTTGAGAGAGAGATTATCCCCCTTAAAGTTTAGCCCTATCATAATTATTCTATAAATCTTCTATCAAAAGCATGTACCCTATAATCTAGCTTAACTCGTAGTCCCGTCACATCTCAAGGATCCCCTCTCATTACTTAGAAATCTTTGTTTATTTTACTGTTTTTACTTACTAGTGGCAAAACCCCGATTGTTAATTGACACTTTTGTGTCCCCCTTTAATTTACAATGTTTTTAATCGTTAATATCTTTAGCTACAACTATTTAGAACTAAATTGTATTTTTCTATTAATTCTCAAAACCATTCTCTTGGGAACGATCCCAACCCTTGGTTGGTTTACTAAACTATTGTACGATCATAGACACTTGCATCTGAAGTTGTGTCTTGATTATGTCAAAATAGCGCCGCTGCTGGGGAGTGGTGTTTCTTGAGAATTTTTAGATTATTAGAATTTTTGCTCTTCTTAATTGTAGTTTTACTAACTTAATTTTTAGTATTGTTTTGAGTGTTGAGTTTTGATGAAGGGGAGTTGAACATATCGAGCAGTACTTGCAAGATAATGGAGATACCGTCATTAGAAGCGATGATGTTCCGAGATATGATCCTAACTTTTAGGCAATCAGAAGGCGAACAGCTTCATGAGGTATGGCTGAGGTTCAGAACACTTCTGGGTTAATGCCTTACTCACGGAATCCCTGAAAGAGTCATTTTTGAATCTTTCTACCAAAGTCTTAGTCTAGGAAACAAAATGATGGCTAATCAAATTAGCTTGAGTAGTCTAGTACGACAACTATATGTGGAAGCCGCCAAATTGCTAGAAAACTTAACTGAGCCAGATCAGTATATGAAAAGGAGAGATTTCAACTTAGTGATCCTGCTAACTCAGTTAGATGAGCTTACAAAGAAAATTGAGGATCTTGAAGTCCAGTGCAACAAGAAAGAGGGCTATGTTCCTCCTCATGAACGAAGGAGAATTAAGAACAAGGAGGATGGACAGAACAAAGAAATGCTCACACTTCTACTCCAAATATCCAGTGAGCAACATAGGGTACTGTAGGAGCTCAGGGAGAATGTATCGTTGTTGAACCAGATGACGACCTCCCATGCTATGCTCATTAAACTACTAGGTTCTCAAATGTTCGTAATTTGTTATTTTTGAAATAAATGTGTTTTTATTTTGTAGGATTGGGCATGAAAATTTTGTGAAAAGTACAGGATGAATTACACAAGTCAAATTGGCCAATCGCCGACTGGATCGGCGACCCCGACAAAGACCACCGTTTGGATCCTCACTTTGATTGAGGGTCCTGTAAAACTCGGTGAGGTAGATAAACACTCGGAGGATTGCCGAGTAGCGGAATGAATTCAACTAATGTCACCGAATGGGTGAGATCTAGATGTTTTTTAAAAAACCACGGGTTTTTACTTTTGACCTTTTTTCATATTCTCTCACTCTCGATTTTTGCAAAATCACACCTACTTAGTATTTTCAAAATTTTCGCATCTCGTGAGTATTTTAGCTGAATTAGTAGTGCTTGGATCTGTACTAATCTGCTGCCTAAAATCACAGTCTTGACTTAATCTGCCTAAAAGGTTGGTTCCCTAAACACTGCATTTTATTGTGATATTTATACTCTCATTGCAAGTAATTTTATCCTATGTCGTGTACTGTGTGTTTTTGATAAATTTAGTATTCAAGTGCCTCTTTTGATTTATGAATCCAACCCGTCTGCTTTGAATTTGGAATCCCGTTCTGATGATTTAGCATGAATGAAATTTTATGAGGTGCTCCTGCATACTGTTTAAGTTGGGCAAAGGCCGGGAAAACTGTAAGCTTAATTGTACAAGTGCATACTTTGATTTTGTTTTCGGGGGTTGCGGGGTTGAAGTCGAGAAGATATGTTGGAAATAGGCACATTGGGCCATTTGGCGAGCTGGGTCGAGCTCGCCAAACCACTCAACGGTTCGCTAATGATCCCATCTCACCTTTAATTTCATTCTACTCATGATTTGGATTCTGTAAATTTTGGCGAGAAGTCTTCAGACGTCCAAAGCCTTTGGCGACGCGCCGAAAGTCTTCTTGATCACCTTTTGTCTACACCCATGAACCTTTGTTGCACTGTATCTTTCGGCCGATAAAACCATAATCGCTAAAAGAAGTCAGCGACTCGCCAAAAGGATTTTCCCAATTTGTTAACATTCTTGAGCCAACTCTTTTCGGCGAGCGGCCTAGCTCGTAAAAGTAACTTGGCGATTCGCCGATCTGATCGACGAGTTTTTCTGCAATTGTGTCCCCATGAATTTGATTTAGTCGTTGTAAACTTCTTCCCAATTCTTTGCAGAAATAGCAAGATCTACAGTTGCAGGAAGAAGAAGGCCACCTCAAGGTAAAACAAAAGGGATTACAATCAACGAGGATGCAGCTGCATCTAGAAGCAAGGTTGCTAAACTTTCCCCAACTAGTGGAAAAGGCAAGGGCAAAGACAAGACCCTTAAATTATCAGATGCAAACACTGACAGTGATGGAATTTATATAAATGACCCCAACTAATATAAAAGTGAAGGTGTGGTTTATAATGAGTATGATATGTTAATAGAACAGTGGGATGATCGGCGAACTAAGAAGCTGAATGATCCATCCAGGGTCAAGACTCCCCAGCCCACCACTACTACACCTCCAGTTCCAGAACATGCAATGGTATTAGAGCCTCTAGTAAGTACAAGGTCCCCGGCCTAAGTCAATGAATCGAGTAAGGGTTGAGGGGCTGAGGAAAATTCTGGAGGAAAAGCGTCTGTCCATAGACGGGGTTATAGACTGGCACATAGAGATAATGGAGTTCTTGAGGTACCACAAGTTCCAAATCTGCACTAAACCCCGTGGCCTTATTCCAAATTGGGTAAGAGAGTTCTACAGTGCATACAGTGCACTAATACTCTAGAAAAAGTAGCTAGCAGCAGCCTTGAAAGAAGTTGACTATGTGGTTATCAGAGGCAGGAGGGTGAAGTGTGATAGTGAGGCAATCAACGCAGTCTTGGGCGTGTCCACGAATATTGGGGATCATCTCCAGCACTTGATCAGAACAAAGAAGCTGGATAAGATGAAAAAGTGGGTTGCCCCACTAATTTCAGATGAGAATCCAAAGTGGTTGGCAGAGGGAGTCCCGATGGAAAAGAAAGAACTAAACATCGCCGCAAGGTTGTGGTTCGGTTTTATCAGCAACACAATTATGCCGTCTAGGAATGAGTCGATCATTCGCCTTGCCAAGGCAACTTGCCTGGGTTTTATCATAGAGGAGACTCGGACAAACTTGGGTACAATTATTGCTTTAGAGATACTCATGCGTGCAAGGTAGAGTTAAACCTCACTTCTATTCCAGTCTGATCATAGAATTTAGCAAATTAGCCCGGGTGCCTTGAGATGCCAAGAAGGATGTGGAAGTGATGCCCACATCCTCTACTGATATCCGGAGGATCGAAGCCGAGTCCCTTAAGGAACAAGCAGAAAGGAAGAAGGCAGCATCTGTGGAGTTGGTAAACACAGAATCGCCTGCAGAGGCACCGCTGCCTACTCCAGCCCCTTGGCCTTCAAGTATATCCATTGCCAGTGCTACTCCTACTGATACTCCAGGTTCTTTTGCTTCTACACAGTCTCCAACACCCACTATTGTTGCTACTGTTTCCCGGCCTCCAATCACCCAGGCTTCCCTACTCCAGATGGGACAACTGGCCCTTTCTACTGATCGTCGGACTGCTAGTCTAGAGGCCTCTGTTCCAGGCATGATCCAGATTTCCCTAACTGATGTTGTGACAACTCTCAGCACTACTATTGATGCCCTAGAGGCAAGGATAGCGGTGTGTGAGTATAACCAAGGGCACACAGAGGAGGTGACGACTTTAAAACCTGCCATTGTTGATCTGCGAAAATATGTAGACCACCTGAAGTCCACCGATGTGTCCATGGCCTTTGGAACAGTGCAGATTCCAGACGTGCGTGAGATGCCTCTGACAACCATTGGACATGGGGATATAGCGAAGCAGATAGTCGATACTGAGTCAGAAGCAAAGACTGATGAAGAAATGAATGAGGAGACTGAGGGAGCTGCAGATGAAGACCTGACCGAGACGGAAGCAATTATGATAGATGATGTTGTGCAAGCTTCCTTAGCACCTATTTCTAGATCCAGTGGAGCTGGTCCTTCTGGGGTCACTCTGGGCATTGAAGCCCAGATAGATGGAACGACCAAGTAGCCAGGATGCCCTCTTTACCTCCCTCTCTGTATTTCTTTATTTTACCTTTCAAATTCTGTGTTAATTGCATTTGAGGACAAATTGCTTTTATTTATGGTGGGATGAGGCCTATCATTGTGTGCTATTTGATGTTCGTGTGTTGTTTATTTTTGGGATGTTCTGTTTAAAATTTTGTTAATACTACTTTCTGTGGATGTTTGAGCTTTTGGCTCCTTTTGTTTTAAATTGCAAAATGATTTGTGCTACCTCTCGTGTATTGAACGTGGTTGTTCTTTTGCAAAATTTAAGTCTCGGTCATGATCAATACCAATGACTTGAATAGTGCTTATAATCGAATGAACATGAATGTGCGGCTATGTGATGTTTGCGTAATCAAGACACAACTTTCGATGCAAGTGTCTACGATAGTACAATAGTTTAGTAACCCAACCTAGGGTTGGGATCGTTCCCAAGAGAGTGGTTTTGAAAATTAATAGAAAAATAAAACTTAGTTCTAACTAGTCGTAGCTAAAGACATTAATGAGTAAAAATATTGTAAATTAAAGGGGGATACAAGAGTGTCAATTAACAATCGGTGGTTTTGTCACAAGGTAAAACAACAATATAAACACATGTTTCTAAGTAATGAGAGGGGATCCAAGTATGTGATGGGAATATGGGTTAAGATAGATTATTGAGTACATGCTTTCGATAAAATACTCGTAGAGTAATTGTGACTAGGCTAGATTTTAAGGGGGATAAGCTCTTCCTCGAGCAACTTACCCTATTTCGAAGGCATTCCTCTCGGACACCCACTTGCCGCATGAAGACCAGCCTATGCCTTAACCCACTCACTCTCTCGAGCTGAGTGTGTGGACATGGGACTAGGGTTCACTCTCTCGAGTTGAACCTTATGTCGATCCACTCACACTGGCCATCAATCTAGTGGTCTTAGTTTTACGACCTCTCTCTCGAGCAAGCCGAAAACACATAAATAAACTTATATTTGCAACTACAAATTCATTAAATTCATCCACAACCACTAAATGAAATCACAATTAAACTATCATCAAGCAAGATCCAACAATTATCTTAACCCATATTCACTAAATCACACCCAAAGAATTACGGTTTTCAGCCACACATCAAGAGATAGAAATTTATACCTAAAATAGCTTGCATTCAAATGGGTATAAAGATTTAAGTCTTGTTACATGCCAATAACGAAGAATCCAAAAGACCCAAGTCTAAATCCTTGGAGATGAAACCCTCTTTTTTTTCAAGTATTCAAAACCCTCTCAAACTCAGAGAAAAAAAACCAAAAAGTACTATTATATATGAAAATTCTAATAATTGTTCGACTCTTAAAACTACAACTCTAACTAGTATTTATAGCTTTCACAGATTTGTGCTGCATCGGATCATTTGGCGTCATTAGTCGGAATCACCGATAAACTCTACGATTCACCCTTTGGTGTAGTTCATCGCCGTCTAGCACCAACCTTCAGCATCGTCGTGCTCTGGGTCATTGGGTAACATGGTACTGCTTCTCGAAATTTCTCGGTGATGCGACGACTACTCCTTTTTTTCACCGACTTGATCCTTTCCATCAAAGCTCAGCACACTGGAACAAAAGGCGTAGTAAGACCCTTCGGCGATCCTCAGGCCTTCATTTCTTCGTTCTTTTCAGCCTTTTCGTTCGTGTTTGCAACAACTAGTCCATGCTTTCCTTCAAACTTCAAATACCTGAAACTTAAGGGTTTTCATCAGATATTGAGATAATATAAGCATTTGAGGACACAATTTCTATTAAAATATAGCCCAAACTGAGTCCAATTTGTGGACTAATCAACACCCCCAACTTAAACTTTCGCTTGTCCTCAAGAAAACTCAAGTTCAGCCGTTCAAAAGGGTGTCTCGAACAGTGCTACACAAGACTCAATCATGAATGCACACAACAAGACTCAACTTACTTATGCAAAGATCAAATGTGTACTCAAAGATTCAAGTTGTGACTCACCAATATCAATGAATCTCATGCTCACATTACTTGTTTTTCAATTCAAGTACAAGCTCAACTATAGTGTTCAAATGCCCTCATACAAAGAATGATTCCATATTCAAACAACGGCTTCACAGTTTAATGTTTTGGAATCAGATGCAACGCTCACACTCACAAAGAAGAACATAATACATAATTTCAACCATAGATTTACCCGTATTTTCCAATCAACATTTGTTTCGACTTTCTCAAGATCACAAAGGTCTTAACAAGAATTGTAATGGGGCTGAGTGTAAAGGTATGGTCATTTAGGCTCAGTGGCTTTCATCCTAATGAAATGTGGTGCTCACAACACTTCCTTTCCTTTTTCTTTATCATTTTCTTTAGTGCTGATAAGTCATCCTATTATTCATTTCCCGTGAATTGTTTGGAGACCCCATTTCTTTTGTACTTTATTCAACAACTTTCTTTTTCATTATTTTTTTTATATGGAGGGGTTTCATTTTTCTCAAAACCATGGGTAAGAGAAGACTTTCCTTGCACTTCTTGACTTGCCCCTATCTGTTCAACACACCCCCAACTTAGGCTTTTGGCCTAAGTTGGCAATTCAACTAACCACAACTTCAAGAGGATTATGGGTTATGGATAAAGAAAGTTCGTTGCTTACATCAAGTTTCTTCCAAACAAAAGGGAAAGCCTCAAAGGGTGTTCAAGAGAGAATCAAATGCTCACAAGGTAGGTCACAAAAGAGGCATATGCCAAGTTGGCTCACATTCATAGAAGTTGCCTAAGATCATATCAAGAGTTAGTATCACTCAGTTGACCAGACCAACGGGGCAAATTCTAGGATCTATAATGCATAGTTCACAGGTAAGCTCATCACAGTAGGCATCGACACTATAAGTCAAACAAGACTCCACACTTTCACTAGTGTGCAATGATCATCACAAGAGACTCAATTCGATACTAGGCTAGTCATAACGAGATGCAAAGAGATCACATATTGTCTATGCAACTTCATTTGGCCTCATTGTATTCGTACATTCATGTTCGTTCGATTTTAAGCACTATTCAAGTCATCAGTATTGATCGAAATCGATACTCAAATTTGCCAAGGAACAACCACATTCAACAGCATATAAAGGGTGGCGAAAATGTGCAAAAAAATCAAAAAAAATTGGAAGGGTCCAAATCATTTTGCAATTTAAAATAAAATGAGCTTCAAGCTCAAACATCCATAGAAAAGTAGTATAAACACAATTTTAGACAGAACAACCCAAATACATACACAAAACAAGAGCAAAAGTAGCACACAAAAGGTGTGGGCCTCACCCCACCACAAATAAAAAAAACATTTGTCCTCAAATGCAAATAACAGAATATCCATACATTAGATTAGAGAAGAACAGAGAGGGATCTAGAGAAAAATCTTGTCTACACATTCCTTCCCTCTGTCTGGGCATCAGGGCACGGTGTGTTAACCTGGAACTAGATAATGGCCCCCGAAGCTTCTTCAGAAGATTCAGTGGCAGCAGACTTACTAAGATTGTCCAAGACATGAGCCACCAGAAAGGAGTGGATAGATGTGAAGAATCCACGTCTCCATGAGGAAAATAGTGGTGTCTCGGGGATTTGTTCTCTTGTTGGCACTGGGCTTCTTGTCCTCATTATCCTTTTTGGGAGGATTTGTTGCCTTTGTATTTTTCCAGAATTTTTTCGCTCTTGTTTGTCGGGGTGGCATATCTCTTTTAGCTACTGTCGCTTTAGCCATTTCTGCAAAACTTCGATAAAAAGTTAGAAAGTATTCAGACAAAAGCAAGGTAGTTCAATTGCAAAATCACTTCGCTGAACAAATTGGCGCAGCGTGCAGCTACTTCGACGGTTTTCCGAGTTCAGTGCATAGAGAATACATGGGTGCAGACAAAGGGTGAACAAGAAGTCTTTCGGCGAGTTGCCGAATGCTTTTGGATATCAAAGGCTTCTTGCCAAAAGTTTCAGAACTAAGCATTACATATGGCATTAAAATAACGGCGAAATGGAGATGTTAGGCAAACTGCCGAGCAGTTAGGGGAACCGTCGAGCAGTGACAATCTTCTTGAATCCAACCCTGCAAACCCCGAAAACAAAATTAAGGCATCCACAACTCAAATTAGGCTTAAACCCAGTGACAATCATGCACAACTCACAATTTTCATCCAATTTAAAGCGCAACTTTCAGGAATTAATTATTTAACTTAGTACGGGCAAAATTTGCAAACCTAACAGGCAAACAAATATTCTAATCCTACCAGATAGGCCCAGCACACATCATCAAAGTAATGCCATTTTATTTGAGTACAACTTTTGAGGAATGGAACGCGGTGTTTGAAGTACCAACCTTTTATGCCGATCAAATGGATATTGAGATGCTAGGAAGCAATGTGATCCAACTCGTAGCACAATTCCACACTAAAACTACTCTAGGAATGCAAAAATAAAGGAGCTAGCGTGCGGGTGTGAGTTTGGGAAGACAAAAAGTGAGGGAAAGTGAATGAAGTTGAAACTTTTAAACCTTTGTTTTGCAAAACCGTCCAGTTTTCGCCCATTCGGCGGCAATAGTCCCGATCGCTGCTCTATTCTGCGTAATGCCAAATAGTCATTTTCCCCGCTGAAGTTTACAGAACCTCCATATTGTGTGGGAGTCTAACGGTGGTCTAGTTCGGAGTCACCGAACTGTTCGGTGATTTGCTGATTAGACCTGTTGCTCACCAATTTGTACTTTTCGGTCACTCTCCACACTTCCATCTGCACAATCAACACACCATTATTTTATCAAAGAAACATAAAGCAGTAAATGGTTTTGGGTTGCCTCCCAAACACACCATAGTTAACATCGCGGCACGATGAAGCATCGCCTTCAGGCGTCTTCCAAATACACCACTTCAATCAAAGAAATCTCTTGACAATCCCCAAAATATTATTTTAGACGTTGACCGTTCACTTTAAAATGGAGGTCCTTCCTGATCTTCAACTTCTATGGCACCATTTGTGATTAATCACGTTACTGTAAAAGGTCCAGACCATTTGGATTTGAGCTTTCCAGGAAAGAGTCTAAGTCGAGAGTTGTATAACAAAACCCAATCTCCTACCTTGAGTCCCGATTGAGTATCTTAGCATTATGCCACTTCTTCATCTTCTCTTTGTAGATGGCAGAACTTTCATACGATCTGAGTCTAAATTCATCCAGTTCTTTCAGCTGCTCTACACTCTCCCTTGAAGTTTTTGATGAGTCCAAATTTAATATGAAAGAGTACGAAAAAAATATATTTTTTCCTTATTTGATCGGATTAAAAAGAAACTTTGGGATTGCTGAATCACAGACAAAAAAAAGAAAAAATAAACATATAAAGCAACGGAGCCATCATAGTATTTTTGAACTCCTCCGAAAGGAAGGATGGCAATTTGATTATTTACCCATCTGAGTCTGATAAATTCTATTTTCTCTTTCTTCAATAGAAAGGAGGGGGGTCAATTTTCTTGTAGAGCCGTATGCACAAAAGATGCCTGTACGGTTGTTCAATTCTATCTTTTTTCTATTCTTTATCTTTCTTTTCTCTTTTCTTTATCATGCGAGATAGGGGAAGCTTTTATTTTGTTATATCATCAGGGTAATGATACATGAACCTTATAGTGCTTTTTATATGGCACAAGTAGGTGAATTTGTCATGGAAGCGGTAGAACTGATGAAACTGCGTGAAACCCTCACAAGGGTTTATGCAGAAAGAACGGGCAAACCCTTCTGGGTTGTACACGAAGATATGGAAAGAGATATTTTTATGTCAGCAACAGAAGCCCAAGCTTATGGAATTGTTGATTTTGTAGCGGTTCAAGGAAAATAACATGGATTTCGCGCAAATCTGTGATTTTAAATGCCCACAATGCTTTGTTTCTAACTCGACGGGTAATTGACAAACCTTACCATAAACCAACTGATATGGAGACATAACGATAGGTGTTTTGTAGGTAGTCCGATATGCCCATTGTGCATCATCGAGTTTCCTAGACCATTCAGTTTTGTTGACATTTACTATCTTTGGCAAGATGCTTTTGATTTCCCAATTTGACACTTCGACTTGGCCACTTGTTTGGGGATGATATGGAGTTGCTACTTTGTGTTTCAACCCATATTTTCTCAGTGCCATTGAAAACCACCTATTGCAAAAGTGAGACCCCCATCGCTAATAATTGCCCTCGGAGTGCCAAATCTTGCGAAGATGTAGCGTTTCAGAAATTGGACAACACTTTTCTTTCGGTGTTTGGAAGTGTGATGGCTTCCACCCATTTGGACACATAATCTACAACAACCATGACATATTTATTTCCAAATGATCTCACAAATGGGGCCATGAAATTGATCCCCCATACATCGAATAGCTCGACCTCTAAAATAGGAGTGAGAGGTAATTGGGTGTCTTCTAGACAATCTGCCTTGCTGCTGACATTGAGAGCATTTATTTGCAAACTCATCTGCATCCTTGTAGAGGGACAACCACTAATATCCACTCTGGAGAACTTTAGCAGCGATGTGAATACCACTATTGTGACCTCCCCACTAGATATGTACGATAAGCATGGAGAATTTCTACAGATTCTTCTTCCGGGACATATCTTCTAATGACATGGTCAGCACACTCTCGAAACAAGTATGATTTATCCCAAAAGTACTTTTTAACATCGAACATGAACCTCTTATGTTGGTAAAAGGTCAACTCATCTGGCATCATCAGCTCACACACAATGTAATTTGCAAAATCTGCATACCATGGCTTACGTTTGAGAGATTTTGCAAACACATGTTCATCGGGGAAGGAGTCATTTATTTCGACCTCATGCTCAACAATTTTCCCTTACTTCCAACCTTGATAAGTGATCAGCCACTTGATTTTCGTATCCTTTTCGATCTTTTACATCAGAATCAAATTCTTGTAATAGTAGAACCCACCTTATCAATCTTGGTTTTGCATCTTTCTTTGCCATAAAGTAATGGAGTGCAGCATGATCATTATGTACGATTACTTTGGTGCCTAGCAAGTATGCTTGGAACTTTTCAAATGCATAGACTACCGCAAGCAACTCTTGTTCAATGACCGTATAATTTAGCTGGGCACTATTTAGAGTGTTGTTTGCATAATAAATTGGGTGAAATAGTTTGTTGAGCTTTTTCCCCAACATGACCCCCAATGCTATCCGCTAGTATCACACATTAATTCAAAAGATTTGTACCAATTAGGGCTAATGATAATCGGGGTTGATACTAGTTTCTCTTTCAAACACTGAAATGCAGTCATACAAGCATCATTAAAATAAAATTTCACTTCATTCTCTATGAGTTTTCATAATGGGTGTGCAATCTTTGAGAAGTCTTTAATGAACCTTCGGTAGAACCCTGCATGCACCAAGAAGCTGAGAACACCCTTTACTGAAATCGGTGGGGGTAATTTTTCAATGACCTCAATTTTTTCCTTGTCAACTTCCAGCCCCTTTGGCGACACCTTGTGCCCAAGAATGATGCCTTCTTTCACCATAATGTGACATTTCTCCCAATTGAGAACCAGATTTGTTTCCACGCATCATTGGAGTACCTGCCTTAGGTGTGTCAAGCATTCTTCAAACGTATCCCCTACGACTGAGAAGTTGTCCATGAATATCTTCATAAAGTCTTCGACCATATCCACAAAAATAGACAACATGCAATGCTGAAATGTTGCTAGGGCATTACATAGCCCGAATGGCATCCTTTTGAATGCAAATGTTCCATAAGGGCCGTAGCATGGTAAGGTTATAGCTTATGCCTTGAGACAACTCAAGGTTCATGAGAAAAATTATCCAACTCATGACCTTGAGCTAGTGGCCGTAGTCTTTGCCTTAAAGAGTTGGAGACACTATCTCTACATCCGATCATCGAGCGGCGCAGGTACACTCTTTCCTTTTATCCCACCTGATGATTCAACTGATTTTTTTGAAGCAATCACAACTACTTTCTTTCTCTTCCACGGGGTACATATGGATGTGTTTACCGACCACAAGAGCCTTCAATATGTTTTTACCCAAAAATAATTGAATCTCCGACATAGGAGGTGGTTGGAAATCTTGAAAGATTACGATATGAGTGTCCTTTACCACCCTAGAAAAGCAAATGTAGTTGCGGATGCTTTGAGTCGTGTATCTATGGGTAGTGTCTCTTATGTGGAAGAAGAGAAAATGGAGTTAGCCCGTGATGTACATAGGCTAGCCCGGTTGGGTGTCCGACTTGAAGATTCCCCAAAAGGAGGTGTTATGGTCCGTCATAATTCTGAGTCATCAGTTGTTGTTGACGTGAAGTCTAGGCAACATCTTGACCCTATTTTGATGGAACTAAAAGAGTCGATTCTCAACAAAGCTATAGAAAATTTCTCTCAAGGAGAAGATGGGGTGCTTAGGCACCAAGGGAGGTTATGTGTGCCAGATGTGGATGGCCTAAGAGAGCCAATCGTAGAGGAGGCCCATGGGTCCCGATACTCCATCTATCTAGGAGCCACCAAGATGTATCGTGACTTACGTGATATTTTTTGGTGGAACGGAATGAAAAGAGACATAGGAAAATTTGTGGCTAGGTGCTCAAATTGCCAACAAGTCAAAGCCGAGCACCAAGGACCGGGAGGTCTAATATTGATATCCCCACTTGGAAGTGGGAAGAGGTCAATAAGGACTTCGTGGTAGGTTTGCCTCGTACTCGTAGGCAACATGACTCCATTTGGGTCATTGTGGATAGATTTACTAAATCAGCCCATTTTCTTCCCGTCAAGGTTTCTTATTCGGCGGAAGATTATGCTAAGTTGTACATTAAAGAGATTGTGAATTTGTATGGGGCCCCATTGTCAATTATTTCGGATAGAGGTGCCCAATTTACTTCCCATTTTTGGAGGTCTTTCCAAAGTGGGCTTCGTACTCAAGTGAAGCTTAGTACCGCATTTCACCCTCAAACGGATGGTCAAGAGGAACGCACCATCCAAACCCTAGAGGACATGTTGAGAGCGTGTGTCATTGACTTCAAAGGTAATTGGGATGGCCACCTAACATTGATAGAATTTTCCTACAACAATAGCTACCAATCAAGTATTGCTATGGCACCCTTTGAAGCACTTTACGGTAGAAGGTGTCGATCTCCGGTTGGGTGGTTTCAAGTGGGTGAATTTGCTTTTCTTGGTCTCGAGGTAGTCTATGAGGCCACGGAGAAAGTTCAACTTATAAGGGATAGGTTGAAAAGGTTCATAGTCGGCAAAAGTCTTATGCCAATAATAGAAAGAGAAATCTTGAATTTGAAGTAGGTGATTGGGTCTACTTGAAGATCTCACCCATGAAAGGGGTGATGAGGTTTTGTAAGAAGGGGAAACTTAGCCCCCAGTATGTTGGGCCTTATGAGATATTGAAGCGTGTCGGAAAGGTCGCTTATGAGTTGAAGTTGCCCATTGAATTGGCCCCGATTCACCTGGTTTTCCATATTTCTATGTTAAAGAAATGTATAGGTGACCCGGTGTCCATCCTCCCTCTAGAAGGTTTAGGTGTGGATGATAACCTTTCTTCTGAAGAGGCTCCGGTCGAAATCTTAGATCGTCAAGTTAAGAACTTGAGGAATAAAGAAGTTGCCTCCGTAAAAGTCCTATGGAGAAACCACCTAGTTGAGAGTGCAACATGGGAGGCCGAGGCCGACATGAAGTCCCGCTACCCTCATCTTTTCCCTCCTACTTCTAGCCTTAGTTGAGGTTAGTAGTCTCTCTTAATTTGTTATAAATTGAAAATCATGTGTGTTGATGATTATGACATGATTTCCTTGTATGTGCATATTTTTGTGAAAATTCATGCTTAAGTTGTATGTTGAATTTTCATGAATTTTGTTTCTCATGATTGAAATTGCACCAATAGATGTTGTGTGATGTTGTCTTCATGAGAGTTGTAAT
>JAJONQ010015194.1:0-23472 GCA_036250385.1 Solanum microdontum | reverse complement strand
TTGTAACTTGTAATTTGAAACTCCAATATTTGATAGCAAATATGAGAATTATATATATTATGATATATAATATGAAAACTTAGAATTGAAATATATGTATTATGATATAATATGAGACTTAAATGGAATAAAAGATTGAGACTTAAGAGAATATAAAAAATAGATGAGAGAATATATGATTTTGTAAGAAATAGTAAGGGATAGAGGGGTATTTATAATATTAAAAGTGGGTTAAAGTATATTTATGATAACTTGAGGGTTTAAAGTAAAGTATTAAAAGAAGGGGTGGTAGGGGGTGTTGGGGAAGGGAAAAAACAGTCAATAAATCTGTTTGGGGGGCCCACTAGTCGTTGCCCAACGGATATAATTCAAAAAAAATTTTTAAAAAATTTAAAATGTTAGGGGATCCCGCGAACCGGCTGGTTCATTCGGGCCGGGACCGGGCCAGGTCAACCGGGCCCAGAGGGTGAACCGGTCCCCTATCCCGAACCCCTCCCAAACCCTCGAAAATGTACGGGACCGGGTCCGGTGAGAACCGGGCCGGGGCGGGCCAACCCGGTCCCCCTGCCAGCCCTATCGTAGGATAACCAATCCACACTAGTTTCATTAGGATAGCTCTTACTCTTTGATTAAATTAGGTGAGAAAGCCTTTCAACCTAAGAATTCTTTATACGTGAGGAAAACTTTCATATCTAGCTTTTATGTGTACATGAGAAAATCCTTTCAATAACACATCATGATCATCATTGGTACTTTACTCTCAAAGAACCCTTAAACATTTGCATAGATTTCATAAGAGAATGCATAAGCCCATAATTTATCTCTTGACGTTCAAAACCCACTTTCAATCATCAATATTTAGAAAACATGGGTTAGATATGGATTTCATCATAAATACATGTACAGTTTGCAATACATGCTTGTTTTCATAAAACTTTCTTTAAAATCAAAATCCCACATCATATGATTCATAACTTGAAAACATGGAGATTACATGGGTTCATGGGGAAATCATCCATAAATCATAGTATGTCATCAATTCATGCCTAAGAGATCATAATTCAATTATTTAAATCAATAATGAAAAGAACCCATGATAATTGAAGAAAACCCTAACTCAATTAGGGAATACTACCTTTAGAAATAGAGGAAATCGGGAACTCTATGAATGGAAGGAATCCATGGATGAAAACTATCATACCTTGAATCCAAATGCTAGCCTTTAATGGAGGAATTGAAACCTTGACTTGAAACCCTACGTTGAACCCTTCTTCTTCTTCATCAAGTTTCTAGACAAAGAAATATTTTGGAGAGGAGAATTGATCTTCTTTTGTAAATTTGGAAGAATGAAGTGAATGGGCTAATTTGGGGGTTGAAAGTACTTATATAGAGGTCTTAGTAAAGGGTAAAACGACGTAGTATAGGAACCAATTAATGAGGAAAAGACTCAACTGCCCCTAAAAATATTAGGCAGCTGACCACTAACAGACCCTAGTCGACGGACCGTGGTCTGACCCACGACCTGTCCTGGTGGACTTTCGTTGGTCATTAGAAGGTAGCTTTTGGGCCAGTGAACCACGTACCCCGACAACGGACCGTTTTCTGGACTACGGTCCATAGGCCAGGCCGTGGTCCTGAGTCTCAGCAACACTGGCATTATGGCCACTCCACGGACCACACTACGATCCATGGTCCTACCCATGGGTCGTGGTTGGCCTCCATGGCTAGTATATGCAACTTTCCAATATGTGCCTCATTTCCCTTTTTCAAATACGGGGTGTTACATTATCTCCCCCTTGGGATCATTCGTCCTCGAATAATTTTCAAACTAGTTCTAAAAGAGTAGGAGAGAACTAACAACCCAACCTAAGATGCAACTTCATCTAAATGCATATAACTAAGGAGGAACTATCGGCTCCAAGCTAGGACGTTCTCAAAACATCATAAGAGGGGTGAAACTAACTCTAGAAGCCCATCATGCATGCAATGCACATATACGAGGAGGAAACATCAACTCCAAGATAAATATACTCAATGCATCATAAGAAAGTGAGAACTACATCTATCAACCCAATATGCATGAATTTTCAAAAGTACTCATGTTACGGGAGGAACTACTTTTTCCAAGCTACAAGCATGCTTAACACAATCTCATGGAACCCATTTACAATTCGTTCTCAAAAATCATAGCTAAAACATATTTATCAATTCATCTCATGAAGTCTATAGGCGAATCATACTCAATGCACATTAAAATAAGGAAAACCAATCATGTAAACTCATTTTCTTTAAAAATACAAGTTTTTATGAACATGCATAACATAAGGAAATCATAAAAACACATAAAACACATGACTCCAAAACCAAGGACATACCAAGAGGAACCCATTACCTCAAGCTAAACTATGAGTAGAAGGAATGAGATAAGGATATCGGGACATCATAACGGCCTCGACCTCCCAAGTAGAACCCTCAACTAACTGATTCCTCCACAACACTTTCACGGAAGCTATTTCTTTATTCCTCAACTTCTTGACTTGCCATTCTAGAACCTCTATCAGAACTTCCTCATAAGAAAGACTTTCATCAACTTCTTGACTTGTAGTCAATGAACATATGGAAGGTACCATCCTTCTTCTTCACGAATAGTACGGGAGTAGCCCAAGGAGATACACTCATTTTGATGAATCCCTTCCCCCAAGAGGCCCTGTAGCTGCTTCTTAAGATCCTTCAATTTAATTGGAGCCATCCGGTAAGGAGGAATGGAAACTACCTGCGAACCCACCTCAACATCAATCCCAAAATCAATATCAAAGTTACGAGGAAGACCTAGTAAATCAGTAGGAAATACATAACCAAACTCTCTAACCATAGGAACTGACTCAAGGGAGGAGTGTCGGCACTAGTGTCACAGACTCAAGATAGGATATACACCCTTTCTTAACCAACCATTGCACCTTCATAAAAGTGATCACACCCCTCAGCAAATGAATATCATAACCGGTCCATATAAGAGGATGAATAGTAGGCATGCACAAAGTAACAATCTTGGAGAAACAATCCAAGACTTCATGATAGGGAGATATCATTCATGCCTACAATCATGTAAAAATCCACCATATCTAACACAATAAGGTCTACCGAAGTATTGTACCCCAAGATGGTCACCACACAAGCTCTATAAACTTAATCCACTACCAAAGAATCACCTAGGGGTAGCTACATGTATAGGTACAAACATCGTCTCATAGGACCAATCTAGTCGTGTAGCATAATAAGTAGACACCTATGAAATGGTAGACTCAGGATCAAATAAAACAAGTAGGTTGACGGCAGATGAAGATCGCACATGTGATAATAGCATCCAATCTCTCCACCTATGGCCTCCCTGAAAAAGCTTACATATGGTCGCATCCACCTCGACCACCCAATTTGCTTGCTTGAGTACCATCCCTAGTACCTTGAATTGGAGTCCTTGGCTTGGACCTGCTAACCTTGTTGACCCTATGGATCCTACCTCTTGCAATGACTAATCGTGGGACACTCCCGGGAAAAGTGACCTCTACAAAATAGTTGTAGCAAACTTGTCACGACCCAGGGGCACCCTCTAGATGTAACAAGGCGCATAAGACCCCGAGACGCCTCATAGAAGCCACTTAGCATATCATAACATAAAGTAATAGAAATTAGTGGGAATTTACAACTTTTCAATACAATCAAAGTCTTTTATAAAACAAGCAGAAGTCTAACATAACTATCTCAAACAATCTAAACAACAAAACTATAGTATTGGGTCACAATCCATACAATAGTCTAAGACATAAAGAAAAAACTTAAAGTAAAGTGGTGATCACATCCTCGAACACAATGAGGACTCACCAAAACTTTACTTCATTGATCAACAACAAATCTAGCCACGAGTGGGAGAATAAATGTCGCCAGACCCTACATTTGATAAAAATGTAGGCAAAAGTATGCGTTAGTACAATCAAGTACTAAATATGATGGCTAGCATAAACAACATAACATAAACATTAGTCAATATAAGACATAAAGAAAAAGCATAATCAAGGCATAATAAGCTTCATAATGAAAGAGGAATTCTCCCTTAAGTAACCTCACTTATCCTTAGCCAAGACTTAGGTCATCCGCCTCTAGTAAAGTGTACATCATGGAAGGCGTATCTAGCAACACTCTAAGTCAATCAACTTCATAACATAATTACATTAGTCATACTAACTTTTAAATACGTAGGGATTCGCCTCAATGCCTAGTTTATAAAGTATAATGGGTATTCGCTTCTTGCCTTACTTACTTTTAGATTGCGGGTACTCACCTCCACAATCTCATCATATGACATGGGTACTCACCTCCACATAATTGAATAAGGAGCATGGGTACTCGCCTCCATGTCCATTCATCATAGTAAGAATGTGGGGACTCACCTCTTGTTCAACTTTAAGGAGCATGGGAATCGCCTCATATCCTTACATATAGAGGTAAAGGGTAATTGCGTCTAGCCTCATCATTCATTAAGAATTTTATTCTAGATTCATTTTAGGTGAGAAATACTTTCAAACTAGAATAATTCATATGAGTAAACCTTTCACATTCATTCAATCATGCTTATCAATTCATTAGGGGAAGTATCCCTTCCACATCATAACATAAATCAATCAACAATTCATAGTCTACGATTTACTCTCAAAGAACTACATCTCATGATCATCATCTGTGCTTTCCTTTCAAGTGATTAACTTTATATTCATCATATATCCTTCAATCTTAAGCAATTCTATACATAAATCATCAATCATATAAGGAAATATCTAACCCAAAGAGTTTCCCTCACATGGCATCAAACCCAACATATCAATTCTACCATAAAATCATAGAATAGGCATGGGTACATATAATTTCATTCTAACTATATGTAATTCTATCAATTCAATCATAAAAAATCATAATCCACTCAATTGGATCAACATTAAACATAACCCACCACAATGGAAGAAACCCTAACTAGAATTGGGGAAATTTTTCTTTAAATTATGGAATTCTATGGGACTCCATGGGAGGATGGATCCCATTGATGAAAAGACATCATACCTTAGTCACAAAGCCCACAAAAGCTTGAGGATTTAGAGACTTGATCTTGACCTAGCTTCAATCTCCGTCTTCTTATTCCACCTTCTAAAGAGAGAATATTTTGAGAGGGGATTTGGTTTTTTTCTCTTTTGGGAATTGAGAGAATGACTTAATTGGTTGAGTTTAGGGGTCTAAAATCCTTATATAGGTGGTCTAGGTCTAGGCAAAATGACACCACTTTAATCTAGTAAAAATTGGAAAAGACCCTTAAGTCCCTAAAATAATTGTCCAAACCTGATCCATGAGACCACGACTGACGAACCGTGGATAGACCTACGGTCTGTCCTGGTCAATCGTGGTTCAAGATCAGAGACCTTAAATTTTAGGGTCTGGACCTACGGAACCCAAACCATGGGTCATGGACCTATCCAAGGGGTGTGGGTCCAAGCATGTGTCACTGCCTTAGGCAGTATCATGGTGTCCCACCCACGAGGCTCACCTACTAGTGTGGGTCCAACCACGGGGAGTGGTTGGCCCTCATGGGTGACACCCGGATCTTTCTCCAAATCTGCAATTTTTACCTCTTTCGAATCCAGGGTGTTACAAAACTCTACTAGAAATGCACCACTGTGATGACTCGACTGAACCTATCTGGCTACCATGGCTTAAATACCCTTAATGTGAGCCCCAAGAAGTCTGAACCATCTGACCACTAGCACCTGCATGCTACCATCAATAATATCTACTATCGATAATTTGTAGAGCTTCCTGAACCAATCAACTAGGCTGATACTTATGTGGATAACCTCGGCCCTTAAACCCTTTACTATGGGACTAAGACTCGCTCAACCCACTCTAATGATAGGGACTCTTTGTAACACCCGGAATCCATAAGAGGTAGTCAACAAGAAAAGAATTATCAACATAGATTTAGTAAGATACTATCTAATAGGCTAGTGTCGATTGGTGCGAAGTAATAACTAAGCCAAACATTGATGTGATGTCTAATATGAGGTAAAGGTAAGGGTTAGTAAGTTATACACACGTAGCCGAACCAAGGTGCGGGGTGAAATTCTCTAGTTACTAGAGCAAGGATTTAGAGATACCTAATTTATCACTTTGCATGTAGTATACTAGGACATGATTGCTTTTACTAGGATTACTGCGTTATGAGCTTTTGGGGAACACATATACCCTAGTTGATTCTCTCATCTTGATAACAACCAAAATTGACTTTTGTTTACTGATTAATTACTGAATTCTTACAATTTGTTTCACGAAATCCCTCCCTTTAATTACTTGTTTCTGGAAGTAATTTGACTAAATGAATATAATTGTTGGTTAAAGTTAAGTCTAGATGATTTTCCTCGTGGGATCGACCCCAACCTACAGGTTGGGTTCTTTACTTGATAATGATCGCTTATGCTTCTTTAGGGAAGTGTAATTTGAGTGTATCAGTCAGGTTTCTAGAAATAATCTCATAAGTTGGAAGATCCCCCGTTAGTAGAGGCTGGGTTTCTAGTAGCAATTTCATTATCCCTTAACTATGTGCCCCCATAGGTTGATTAGCTAGTGGATCCATTGAATCTAGAAGTTTATGGTCCTACCTTGGCAAGTAGGACAACCCTTTTCGGTGTGGGAGACACCAGGGGATCATGTTATAGCTCACATGGTCTCTATGTCGGTTAAGGCTAATTTCTCGCAAGTAATAACAAACTAATGTTACTTCAAGAAGTATCGCATATGAGTTCAAAGGTTTTAAAGATGAAGTTAGCTTGCATTGACCATGACGTTATGACTTATGTTTATAACTTTTATATCATGTTTTATGCATGGCTATCATACTTGGTACATTGTTTTGTACTAACGCATACTTTTGCCTACATTTCCTTAAATGTAGGGTTCGACAGTCAGGGTACTCAGTTTCGTGGCCTGGGCTTGAGTTCGAGATTTATGAGTTGTGGTGAGTCTGCATGCTTCGAGGATAGAGTTTTATTGTATCACTTCCTTTTCATGTATTTTTCTTTTGGACATGATGTATGGGCTAGGCCCAATTTCATTCTATTGTATTAGATAACTATGATGAGACAAGTGTATTAGACTTCCCTTTTACTTTATAAAATGTTTTGGACTTGAACTATTGTTTCACTCTTGTTGTGCTATTTCTTATTGTAACACCCCGTAAATTGAAAGAAGTTAAAAAGTGGAAATAGTAATTTTTTGAAATAATATAAAAATCTGGAAAATTTGTTATGTTAAGTTGGATTTTTGGTCAACTTCAAATGACCATAACACCTAGCTCAGGATGAGTTAGGTGTGTTTCAAGATATCGTAGGAAATATCTTGGAATAATCTTCCGGATTTTAGTAAAGCAATTTAGTCTTTTCCTTTCCCATCTATTTTAATTCGTTTTAAGGAGTTTAATTGGGGTCTAAACTGAACTTGGTCTGTTTACGCTTTTCCAAAAAGAGTTGGGGTTTTAAGAGAAGAGGAGAAAAGAGGAAAAGATTCGTCAAGATCGTTCAGGTTTGATCGTAGATTTCATCAAGGGGTGATCACTACGAGGTATGTGAGTTCACATAGCATTGGGTTCGTTCACCCACACGCCAAACATGTTTATATCAGCATGATTTTCGTCCTAAAAGACTGAGACTTTGCTGTTCTTGAGTTGTATTCTTGAATTGCTTTCGTTCTTGAGGAGTTTCTTGAGGTTGTAGAGTTGATTATTAGAGTTGTTTGAGTTAGATTCTTGTGTATATGTTGTGGGTACCTGAATCTAAATAGGCATTGAGAAAAATAATCGAATTTAGGTGAATTGGGCCTGGAAAATGAAGAAAGAAAAAGTCGGGTAAATCTGGTCCCCTAGTCCGTGTCGCGGACCTGTCTCACGAGTTCACCGAAAGTTTCTTCGCATCGCGTAAAAGTCACAAACTGTTTTGCCTCAAAATTTATTTCACGGTAAAATAATTAAATGCATCTCTGTCTCAAAATTGCTTCCAGACAGTGATTTCTTGATCTTTTCTGATGTTTAACTGTCTAAAAACACTCTTAAACATCATGAGATCTTTCCTATCACAAATCACAATCCTTGAATCCACAATTCAATTCAAGGATCAGTTAAGAGTCAAGTCAAGAGAAGTTAAGAGTCAAGTTAAGAGAAGTTAAGAGTCAAGTCAAGAGAAGTTCATAAAGTCTTCCAAGTGTCTTTTACAAATGTTTATCTTTGTTTTAATAGATGAGTTTTGAGTTGAGTAAAGAGTAAAGTTGGTAGTTCATTTCTTTAAAAGAGTATATCAGAACAATGTATTCCCAAAGAGTAAAATGTTTTCACATTTAAAGAATAAAGGAAACCTTGATTTCCAAAAGAGACTATGAGTTAGTTTTTCAGTAAAGAGCCTTTAAGCTAGTTTTTGAATAAAGAGCCTTTGAACTAGTTTTTCAGTAAAGAACCTTTGAGCTAATTTTTCAGTTAAAGAGTAAATGCTTCCACAATTAAGCAAGGGAGGAAACTTTGATTTCCAAGAAGAGCCTTTGAGCTATGTTTTTGAGCAATTATCTCAAATCACAGAAAGAAGTATGTTTTTTTAGAAAACATAAGAGCTAGTATCATATTTTGGAGTAGTATTGAGCACCGATATGGGGGAGAGTTCAGACAACTCATAGCCTCCATAAACTGTATAGCCACCATGGGTAGAAAAGGGTCATACTATTTAGATGATTCCTTAGTTCTTTTTAGCATAGACTAGTGGATCCACGTAGTAGTTCAGGTTCTATACTCCCGGGAAGGTATAGGACGGCCCTAGCAGCGTGAGGCAAACGATGTATCATCACGATACCTCTTAAGAGATGGTTGTCGATTGGAGAAACTCCCACAACAGTATTTTCTATTTTTACATACATCAGAAATATTTGGATTTTCATATACAAACAGAGTTCATACTGTATCCTTGCATACATACAAAGTTATTATTGTATTTCTAAATACACAGAGTTGAAAACCATGTTTTAAATCTTTTCTTTATACTGCATTTATTTACACTGCTTTATATTGAAATCAGTTGAGTTGAGTTGAGTTGAGCCAGGTAAGTTCTTCAGTTCCTTTCAAGCTTATGTCTTGTTTTATAATTCCCCTTGTATACTCGTACATTCAATGTATTGATGTCATTTCGTCGGCATCTTCTTATGATGCAGACACAAGTAACCAGGATCAGCATCCAGCGGATCGTTGATTCTAGTGAGGTCCGGAGTTTGTTGGTGACCCTCCTTGCTTTCGGAGGTTTCCTTTTATTGCTTTCACTATTTTAGTTCATTAGGATGACGTGGGTTTTTTCCCGACATCCATCTTAGTTTTAGAGGCTTTATAGATAGACAATCAGTAAGTTCATTTGTCTTTACTATGTTATTGGCTTATGTTCATATTTGAGTTGCCACTTTGGCTTAGTTAAATGTTTATTTCTAAAACATTATAAGTTTTGTTTAAGATAGTTGAGTCCTCTTGTATTTGAGTTCTTTTCTTAATTCTTAAAGTCTTATGCTAAGTAAGTAAGCCAGGCAAAGGGTTTGTTTGGGGCCACCAATGGTTCTCAAGTGCTAGTCCCGCCCAGGGTGTAGGCTCGGGGCATGACAAACTTGGTATCAGAGCACAGAGTTCAAGAGTCCTATGGAGTGTATGAATCCGTGTTTGTAGAGTCCTAGTTATCGATATGAAGAGTGCCACATATGTAATTAGAAGGCTGCAACATTTAGGAAATTCTTTCACTTCTTTCATACTCATTTCGTGCGTCAGAGTTTTATCTCTAAAAAGTTTCTTTCTAAATCGTGCTTGCACGTAACCGATTGTGAGTTGGATTGTTTTGAGAGTGCTTTCATGGGGCTTTTCTTTCCCCGTGAGCTAAGAGAAGCAAAGAGAGGGTTGCCGACATAAGGAGCAGGATGAGTTTATTCATTATTGGGTTGCCTCGTCTGTCAGATAAGGAAAGTAAGGCAGTCGTGCTAATAGTTGACATGGGCATAGTAAGGCTGATGATCCATGTGTAGCAAGTTAAGGAGGACAAGCTAAAGGATAGGGAAGAGTTCATAAACAAGAGAGTTAAGACATTAGGGAATGAATCCGGGCAGCAAAAGAGTAATGCGAACCGGTCTTCTTTCTAACATAAGCAGAAAGGACCTTTTCCATCATCTGCTAGTGCACCTGCACCAAGGAATAAATGTGAGTAGAATAGTTAGAATTCTAAAAACTTCAGAGCTAGACATGTGCATTCGCAAGGTAGTAAGGGACAAGGGGTTACTAAGACTCCTGCATGTGCTAAGTGTGGTAGGAGCCACTCAGGGGTGTGTCATGATGGCTCCACTGGTTGTTTCAAGTGTGGCCAGAATGGTCATTTCATGCAAGAATGTCCAAAGAACAAGCAGGGTAATGATAGATAGGGTTGCACCTATATCTATTCGACCATATAGAATGGCTCCATCATAGTTGAAAGAGCTTAAAGAACAGTTGAAAGATCTCCTTGATAAGGGCTTTATTCGACCCAGCGTCTCACCTTGGGGCGCTCCGATCTTATTTGTGAGAAAGAAAGATGGTTCCCTTAGGATGTGTATAGATTACCATCAGTTGAACAAGGTTACCATCAAGAACAAGTACCCTCTTTCAAGAATTGATGACCTTTTCGATCAGCTTCAGGGTGCCAACTGTTTCTCTAAGATAGACATTAGATCTGGCTACCATTAGTTAAGAGTAAGGGAATGTGGTATTCCAAAGACAACTTTCAGAACCCACTATGGTCATTATGAGTTTCTGGTCATGTCCTTTGGTTTGATCAATGCGCCTACAAAATTCATGGACATTATGAATAGAGTTATCAAACCTTATTTAGATATGTTTGTTATTGTCTTCATTAATTACATACTAATCTATTGAAGGAATGAAGAAGATCATGCTAGTCATCTCAGAATAGTTCTGTAGACTCTAAAAGATAGAGAGTTGTATGTCAAGTTCTCTAAGTGTAAGTTTTGGGTTGAGTCTGTGGCATTGTTAGGCCACATTGTGTCTGGAGAGGGAATTAAAGTTGATACTCAGAAAATTGAGGCAGTGCAGAATTGGCCTAGACCCACATCTCCAACTGATATTAGAATTTGTTGGGTTTGGCTGGCTATTATAGAAGATTCGTAGAGAGGTTCTCATCTATTTCATCCTCTTTGACCAAGTTAACTCAAAAAATAGTGAAATTTCAATGGTCTAAAGCTTGTGAGAAAAGCTTTCAGGAATTGAAAAAGCGGTTGACTACTGCCCCAGTATTGACCTTACCAGAAGGCACACAAGGCTTTATTATTTATTGTGATGCATCTAGAGTTGGTTTGGGTCGTGAGTTAATGCAGAATAACAAAGCTATAGCTTATGCCTCCAGACAGTTGAAAGTTCATGAGAAGAATTACCTAATCCATGATCTAGAGTTGGTTGCTGTAGTATTTTCTTTGAAAATATAGCGCCATTATCTTTATGGTGTTCATATGGATGTGTTCACCGATCACAAGAGCCTTCAGTATGTGTTTACTCATGAAGAGCTTAATCTCAGAAAAAGGATTCGGTTAGAATTACTCAAGGATTATGACATGAGTATTCTTTACCACCCAGGTAAGGCTAATGTTGGTGCTGATGCTTTAAGCAGGTTATCTATGGGTAGTACCACCCATGTTGAGGAACAAAAGAGAGAGTTAACGAAAGGTGTACATAGACATGCACGCTTGGGAGTCCGACTGATGGAATCCATAGAAGGAGGAGTAGTGGTGATAAATGTGGCTGAATCATCATTAGTGTCAAAACTAAAAGAGAAGCAAGACCAAGATCCCATTTTGCTTGAATTGAAGGTACATCTTTATAAGCAAAAAGTAATGGCTTTTGAACAAGGGGAGATGGTGTATTGAGGTATCAAGGTAGATTGTGTGTGCCAAGGGTGGATGAACTCCAAGAGAGGATCATGGAGGAAGTTCATAACTCCAAATATTCCATTCATCTAGGTTCCACAAAGATGTATCGCGATTTGAGAGAGGTCTATTGGTGGAGTAGTATGAAGAAGGGCATCGCAAATTTTGTTACTAAGCATCCGAATTGCCAACAAATTAAAGTAGAGCACCAAAGGCTCGGTGGTATGTCTTAGAATATAGAACTTCCGGAATGGAAGTGGGAGATGATTAATATGGATTTCATCATAGTTTTACCACGGTCTCGCAGGCAGCATAATTCGATTTGGGTGATTGTTGATAGAATGACAAAATCAGCCCACTTTTTGCCAGTAAAGACTACCCATTCACCAGAGGATTATGCCAGGTTATATATTCAAGAGGTAGTAAGACTTCATGGAGTCCCTGTTTCAATTATATCAGATAGAGGTGCATAATTTACTACACAATTTTGGAAGTCGTTCCAGAAAGGTTTAGATTCAAAGGTGAACTTAAGTACTGCCTTTCATCCTCAGACAGATGGGCAAGAAGAGTGCACTATTTATACCTTAGAGGATATTTTGAGGGCTTGCGTGATTGAGTTCAAAGGTAATTGGGATGATCACCTACCTCTCATCGAGTTCGCTTATAACAACAGTTACCACTCTAGCATCCAAATGGCTCCTTATGAAGCTCTTTATGGGAGAAGATGTAGATCTCCTATTGTATGGTTTGAAGTTGGTGAAGCAGGGTCGATAGGACTAGATTTAGTTCATCAAGCTGTGGAGAAGGTGAAAGTGATTCAAGAGAGTTTGAAAATGGCACAGTCGTCAGAAATCCTACACTAATGTTAGGAGAAGGGAGTTAGAGTTTGAAGTAGATGATTGGGTATACTTGAAAGTTTCACCCATGGAAGGTGTTATGAGATTTGGTAAGAAGGGGAAGCTTAGTCCCCAGTATATTGGCCTATACAAAATATCAAAAAGGGTAGGTAATGTAGCTTATGAGTTGGAGCTACCACAAGAGTTAGTTGCGGTTCATCCGGTATTCCACATCTCCATGTGTAAGAAGTGCATGGGCAATCCTTCATTGATTATACCAACTTAAGATATTTAGATCAAGGATAGCTTATCTTATGAAGAGATTATGGTTCAGATTCTAGATCGGCAAGTTCGCAAGTTAAGGACTAAGGAAGTAGCATCAGTCAAAGTCCTTTGGAGGAACCAATTTGTTGAGGAAGCTACTTGAGTAGATGAGGAAGATATCAAGAAGAGATATACACATCTCTTTGAAACCGGATAAATTGCCGACCAAGGTACTAATTATCTTTTTAGTACTCTTTCATTTATAAATTAGCATGTTGTAATTGCATTGCTTGTTGGGTGTTTAAACTGATTGTTAGATGTTATACCCTTTGCCTACTAACAGTAATCTTATTCGAGGACCAATGTTCCCAAGGGGGAGATATTGTAACACCCCGTAACTAGAATGAAGTTAAAAAGTGGAAATAGTCATTTTTGGAAAGAATATAAAAATCTGGAAAATTTGTTAAGTATGTTAAGTTGGATTTTTGGTCAACTTCAAATGACCATAACTCCTAGATCAAGAAGATTTATGTCTGTTTCTAGATATCGTAGGAAAGATCTTGGAATAATCTTTCCAACGCCGCCAATTTTGTGTGATTCCGAGTTCGTATGATTGAGTTGTGTCCATTGGAAGTCGGGTTGTTCAAATAAGGGAAGTCCAATCCGGATTTTAGAAGGGCATTTTAGTCTTTTCCTTTCTCAATTATTTTAATTCGTTTTTAGGACTTTAATTGGGGTGTAAACTGAACTTTTTCAGTTTACGCTTTTCCAAAAGGAGTTAAGGTTTTGAGATAAGAGAAAAGAAGAGGAGATAAGAGGAGAAGAAGCAAGATTCGTCAAGATTGTTCAAGTTTGATCGTGGATTTCGTCAAGGGGAGATCCCTATAAGGTATGTGAGTTCACATAGCATTGACTTCATTCACCCACATGCCAAACATGTTTATTTCAGTATGATTTTCGTCATAAATGATTGAGACTTTGATGTTCTTGAGTTGTATTCATGAATTGCTTTCGTTCTTGAATTGGGATGAGATTGAGGAGTTTTTGTAGATTGTAGAGTCGATTATTAGAGTTGTTTGAGTTAAATTCTTGTGTATATGTTGTTGGTACCTGAATCTAAAGAGATATTGAGAAAAATAATTGAATTTAGGCGAATTGGGGCTGGAAAATGAAGAAGGAAAAAGTCGGACAAATCTGGTGCCCTAATCAGCGTCGCTGACCTGTCCCACGAGTTAACAGAAAGTTTCTTCGCGTCACGGAGCGGTCACGGACCGTTCTTCCTCAAAATTTATTTTGCGATCAAATAATTAAATGCATCTCCATGTCGCATACTTGCTTCCAAACAGTGATTTCTTGATCTTTTCTCATGTTTAACTATCTAAAAACACTCCTAAACATTATGAGATATTTCTTATCACAAATCACAATCCTTGAATCCATAATTCAATTCAAGGATCAGTTGAGAGTCAAGTCAAGAGAAGTTAACAGTCAAGTCAAGAAAAGTTCATAGAGTCTTTCAAGAGTCTTGTACAAATGTTTTAACTTTGTTTTAAGACTTGAGTTTTGAGTTGAGTAACGAGTAAAGTTTGAAGTTCATTTCTTCAAAATAGTATATCGAGACAATGTATTCCCAAAGAGTAAAATGTTTTCACATTTAAAGAAGCCTTGATTTCCAAAACATCTTTTGAGCTAGTTTTTCAGTAAAGAGCCTTTGAGCTAGTTTTTCATTAAAGAGCCTTTGAGCTAGTTTTTCAGTTAAAGAGTAAATGCTTTCACAATTAAGCACGAGAGGAAACTTTGATTTCCAAGAAGAGCCTTTGAGCTAAGTTTTTGAGCAATTTTCTCAAATCACAGAAAGAAGTATGTTTTTTTAAAAAACATAAGAGCTAGTATCATATTTTGGGAGTAGTATTGAGCACCGATATGGGGGAGAGTTCAGACAACCCATAACCCCTATAAACCATGTAGCCACCATGGGTAGAAAAGGGTCATACTTTTTAGATGATTACTTAGTGCTTTTTAGCATAGAATAGTGGATCCACTTAGTAGTCCAGGTTCTATACCTCCAGCAAGGTATAGGAAGACCCTAGAAGCGTCAGGGAAAATGTTGTATCATCACGATAGCTCTTAAGTGACGGTTGTCGGTTAGAGAAACTTCCACAACAATATTTTGTATTTTAATATACATCATAAATATTTGTATATTCATATACAAACATAGTTCATATTGTATATTTGCTTACATACAGAGTTATTATTGTATTTCTAAATACACAGAGTTCAAAACCATGTTTCAAAGCTTTTCTTTATACTGCATTAGTATACACTACTTTATATTGAAAACAGTTGAGTTGAGTTGAGCTAGGTAAGTTCTTCAGTTCCTTTCAAGCTTATGTCTTGTTTTAGAATTCCCCTCGTACGTTCAATGTACTGATGCTATTTGGCCTGCGTCTTCTTTTGATGCAGACACAGGTAACTAGGATCAACATCCATCGCATCATTGATTCTAGTGAGCTACAAAGTTTGTTGGTGAGTCTCCTTGCTTCCGGAGGATCTCTTTTATCGCTTTCACTATTTTAGTTCATTAGGATGTCGTGGGTCTTGTCCTGACATCCATCTCAATTTTAGAGGCTTCATAGATAAACAGTCAGTTAGTTCATTTGTCTTTACCTTGCTATTGGCTTATGTTCAAATTTGAGTTGCCACTTTGTCCAAGTTAAATGTTTATGTCTAAAACATTATGAGTTTAGTTTGAGACAATTGAGTCATCTTGCATTTGAGTTCTTTTCTTAATGCTTAAAGTCTTCCGTTGAGTAAGTAAGTTAGGTCAAGGGTTCGCTTGGGGCCATCAATGGTTCTCGAGTGCCAGTCCCGCCCAGGGTGTACGCTCAGGGCATGACACTTATGTTATGAGAGCTATGTGGCTTGTATGGAGTCCTACGGGGTTCTATACACCATGTTACATCTAGGGGGTACCCCTAGGTCGTGACAAACTTAGTATTAGGGCATAAGGTTTAGAATGGTCCTAGGATGTCTCATAAGCTACATCTAGTAGAGACTTGTTCATAACTATGAAGTGCACCACATTTATGAATAAGAGGCTACAAGATGATTATGAAACCTCACTTCTTTCATTATGCTTAAGTCGTGCGATAGAGTTCAACTCTATAAGGTCTCTCTCCTAATCCTTATTTGATGCTCTACAGGACATGGCTTCACGAAAAGCTTATACTAGAAGGAAGGTGAGGGAGATTGTAGAACAAAAAGCTCCTCCTAAAGCTTCTCAACTTTCGGTCAATCCTTTGGCCGATCAAGTGTCTAATGCAGCGTTTAGGGCTACTTTTCAAATGTTGGCTAAAGTTGTGACGGCCCAAGCCAATAGGGAGGTTGTGGTTCTCATGAACCTAAATGAGGGCACGACAACTTCAAGAGTAAGGGACTTCACATGGATGAATCCTTCGGAGTTTCATGGTTCCAAAGATTAGGAAGATCCTCAAAAGTTTATTGATGAGGTCTATAAGGTGTTGATGATCATGGGAGTTACGCCGGTGGAAAAGGCGGAGTTGGCCTCTTATCAACTAAAGGGTGTGGCTCAAATATGGTATAACCAATGGAAAGAAGGGAGACCAGAAGATGTGGGTCCTCTTGATTGGGAGAAGCTTAAGGCTGTTTTTCTTGATTGGTTCTTTTCTCTTGAGATGAGGGAAGCCAAGGTTCTTGAATTTATTCACCTTCGACCAAAAAGTATGAGTGTGAGGGAATATGCTCTAAAGTTCACTCAATTGTCTAAGTATGCTCCATCAATTGTTGCCGATTCAAGGGCTACGATGAGTAAGTTTGTTTTGGGTGTGTCTGAAATGATGCTTAAATAGTGTTGAACTACTATGCTCATTAATAACATGGACATCTCTCGTCTCATGGTTCATGCATAACAAATTAAGGAGGAAAAACTTAAGGACAAGTTTAGGGAGGCAAAAAGGGCTAAGACCGATGATGGTAATTTCACTAATGCAAGGTCCGATGGACAAGGTCGTCCTAGATTTTGACAAAGGTTTGCCGGTCAAGGTTCCTCCAATCCTCCTCTTAAGTTTAACCAAGATAGGGTTTCTAACCCTAAGCCTCAAGGAGGTAATGGTAGTTGTTCTTCACTGCCTAGGTCTAATTGCACTATGTGTGGACGGAAGCACGAGGGTAGGTGCCTAGCTGGCATGGATGGTTGCTTTATTTGTGGTAAGAATGGTCAATAAATAAGGGATTACCCTATGCTTACGGCAAAAGGAAGAGAGGGAAAGCAAGCTACTACTAGTGAGGCGGGTTCCAATGCTCCTAAGCAAAATTGTTTCTATGCACTTCATGCTCGTGGTGAACAGGAGGGTTCTCCCGATGTGGTTACTAGTATGTTGAAAGTTTTCCAACTTGATGCTTGATATTCTTCCGGATGTGTTTTTAGAACATTTTTCTATCTCTACTCCTTTCGATGATTCTATTATAGCTAAGAGGGTCTATAAAAAGTGTCTCAGTTCCTTGTCCCATACAATTACTTTTGTTTACTTGGTAGAGCTTGATATGTTAGACTTTAATGTGATTCTTGGTATGGATTAGTTGCACTCATGTTAAGCTTCTATCGATTGTAGAACTCGTGTAGTCAAGTTTCAGTTCCTGAATGAGCCTATCCTAGAGTGGAAGGATGGAAATTCGATGCCTAAGAGTCAGTTTGTTTCTTATCTTAAAGCTAAAAAGATAATTTCTAAGGGTTTCTTTTACCATTTAGTAAGGGTGAGGGATGTAACTTCCGAAACCCCTTCTCTTGAGTTGGTCCCTGTTGTAAATGAGTTTCCATAAGTGTTCCTAGGTGACTTACCCGATATTTCTCCTAAGCAGGAAATAGACTTCGATATTGACCTTCTCCTAGATACGCAACCTATTTCTATTCCTCCTTACTGTATGGCTCCGGTAGAACTTAAGGAGTTGACAAATTTGTTGGTAAGGGTTTCATATGAACGAGTATCTCTCCATGGGATACTCTAGTTTTGTTCGTTAGAAAGAAGGATGGTTCTCTTCGTATGTGTATCGATTATTGACAGTTGAACAATGTAACCATTACGAATAAGTATCCTTTCCCAAGGATAGATGATTTTTTTTATCAACTTCAAGGATCAAGTTATTTCACTAAGATTGATCTCTGATTGGGTTATCACCAATTTAGGGTGAAAGATGATGACATTCCAAAGACGGCTTTTCGAACTCGGTATGGTCATTATGAGCTTTTAGTAATGTTGTTTGGGTTGACTAATGCTCCGGCTGCTTTTATGGATTTGATTAATAGAATGTTTAGACAATACCTTGACATGTTTGTGATTGTGTTCATTGATGATATTTTAATCTACTCAAGGAATGAGGATGAGCATATTGATCATTTGAGTACTGTGTTGCAAATTCTTAAGGACCAACAACTGTTTCCAAAGTTTAGCAAATGCGAATTTTGGTTAAGGTCTGTATCTTTCCTTGGTCATGTTATTTTGAGTAAGGGTATTGAGGTAGATCCTAAGAAGATGTATGAGGTCAAGAGTTTGTCTAGACCTTTAAGTCCTTTGAATATTAGAAGTTTCTTGGGTTTGGCCGGTTATTATAGAAGGTTTGTTGAGGGATTCTCTTCAATTCCCTCTCCTTTGACGACTTTAACTCAAACGAAGGCTATATTTGTATGGTCTAAATTATGTGAGAAGAGTTTTCAAGAGTTGAAAGATAGCCTTACTTCCGCTCCGGTGTTGACCTTACCGGAAGGGACGAATGGTTTTGTTGTTTATTATGATGCCTCTAGAATAAGGCTAGGGTGTATGCTTATGCAAAATGGGAAAGTTATAGCCTATGCCTCAAGGGAACTTAAGATACATGAGAAGAATTATCCTACTCACGACCTTGAGTTAGAGGCGGTCGTTTTTGGCTTAAAGATTTGGAAACACTATTTGTATGTAGTGCATGTACATGTGTTTACTGACCACAAGAGTTTGCAATATGTGTTCAATAAGAAAGATCTAAATTTTCACCAAAGAAGGTGGTTTGAGTTATTCAAGGATTATGACATGAGTTTCCTTTATCACCCCGGTAAAGCTAATGTGGTAGCGGATGCTCTTAGTCGGTTATCTATGGGTAGTGTTGCTTATATTGAAGAAGGAAAAAAAGAGTTGGTTCGAGATGTTCATAGATTGGCTTGATCAGGTGTTCAACTAGTGGACTCCACTAAGGGTGTTGTTATAGTTCACAATGGTACCGAATCATCCTTTTTGATGGATGTGAAAGCCAAGTAAGGTCTTGATCCAATTTAGGTAGAATTTAAAGAGGTGGTGCTTAAGAAATTCGTTGAGGCTTTCTCCCAAGGGGGAGATGGTGTACTTAGATACCAAGGTCGTTTATGTGTCCAAATGTGGATGACTTGATGGAACAAATTTTAGCAAAAGCCCATAGTTTGCGGTAGTCCATTCACCCGACAACCACCAAGATGTACCATGATTTATGGGAAGTCTATTGGTGGAATGGGATAAAGAGGGACTTTGTGGGATTTGTGTCTAAGTGTCCTAATTGTCAACAACTGAAATATGAGCATTAGAAACTGGGAGGTTTATCCCAAGACATTAGCATTCCTACTTGGAAGTGGGAAGATGTGAATATGGACTTTATTGTTGGTTTGCCTCGCACTCGGTGTCAACATGATTCGATTTGGGTGATAGTAGATCGGATGATGAAATTGGCTCATTTCCTTCCCATCCAGGTTTTCTATTCGGCAGAGGACTATGCCAAGTTGTACTTGAGAGAAATGGTAAGGCTACATGGAGTGCCTTTGTCCATTATATCTGATTGTGGTGCCCGATTTACCTCTTAGTTTTGGAAGTCATTCCAATAGGGTCTTGGCACTAAGGTTAAGCTTAGCGTGGCTTTTCATCCCCAAACCAATAGGCAAGCAGAGTGTACAATCCAAACATTGGAAGAAATGTTAAGGGCTTGTGTTATCAATTTTAAGGATAATTGGGATGACCATTTGCCATTGATTGATTTTGCTTACAATAACAGTTATCACTCGAGTATTGATATGGCTCCATTTGAGGCCTTATATGGTAGGAGGTGTAGATCTCCTATAGGTTGGTTTGAGGTAGATGAAGTTGTCGTATAAGGTCCCAAATTGGTACAAGAGGCCATGGAGAAAGTTTGTCTTATAAGGGAAAATTTGAAAATGGCTCAAAGTCGACAAAAGTCTTATGCCGATGTGAGAAGAAGGAATCTAGAATTTGATGTTAACGATTGGGTTTACTTAAAAATCTCACCCATGAAGGGTGTAATGAAGTTTGGTAAAAAAGGGAAGCTTAGTCCCCGGTATGTAGGCCCATATCAGGGTTTGAGGCGTGTTAGTAAGGTTGATTATAAGTTATTCCCCGGTATGTAGGCACCCTATTTTCCATGTCTCTATGCTTAAGAAGTGTGTTGGTGATCCGACGTCCATAGTTCCCCTAGAAGGGTGAGTTGATGAAAGCCTTTCTTATGAGAAAGTTTCGGTAGAGATCTAGACCGGCAAGTCAAGAAGTTCAGAAACAAGGAAATAGCTTCTGTAAAAGTGTTATGGAGGAATCAGTTAGTTGAGGGTGCTACTTGGGAGGCCGATATGATGTCCCGATATCCTTATCTCTTTCCTTCTACTCCTATTCTAGCTTGAGGTAATGAGTTCGTCTTGGTTGTCTTTTGATTTGGGAGTCATGTGTTTTATGTGTTTCCATGATTTCCTTATGTGATTCATGTTCATGAAAACTTGTGTTTTGAAAGAAAATGAGTTTATATGATAAATTTTATTCATGTTGTTGTGCATTGAGTATGAGTTACCTATAGACTTAATGAGATGAATTGATGAACATGCTTTATTCATGTTGTTGTGCATTGAATTGCATATGAGTTCCATGAGATTGTGTCGAGCATGCTTTTAGCTTGGAAAAGGTTGTTCCTCCTTGAACATGAGAAATTTTGAAATTTCATGCATATTGGGTTGCTAGATGTAGTTCCTACTTCCTTATGATGCATTTCAGTATGATTAGCTTGGAGTTGATGTTTCCTCCTTGTTTATGTGCATTGCATGCATAATGGGCTAATAGAGTTAGTTTCACCCCTCTTTTGATGTTTTGAGAATGTCCTAGCTTGGAGTCGATAGTTCCTCCTTGGTTGTATGCATTGCATTGTAGGTTGGGCTGTTAGCTCCATTCCTACTCTTTTAGAACCAGTTTAAGTCTCATTCAAGGACAAATGATCCCAAGGGGAAGATATTGTAACACTTCGAATCCGAAAGAGGGCACCCTATTAGATTTCAGCATTTCCAGGTGCCATCCACGTTGGCCTATCAAGGACCGTGGGTTGGACCACGGACCGTAGGTGGGTTCATTGATTGGCCATTAAGAAAATATGTAGGGTAGGACAACGATTGGACCTACGGACCGTAGGTGGGTCCACAGTTTGTGGTCCAGCAACCTTAGGTTAGGCCAAAGGTCTCTAATCACCAACCACGGTCCACCAGGACGGGCCGTGGGTCAGACCACGGTCTGTCGACTGGGTCCGTCGGTGGTCAGCTGACAGTTAGTTCAGGGGAAGTTGGGTCTTTTCCTAATTAAATACTTCCTATACTACATCGTTTTACCCTTTATTAAGACCCTTATATAAGCCTTTTAACCCCAAATTTCCCAATAGAAATCATTCTCTCTAAACTCACCAAAAAGAAGAACTCTTAAATAATTCTCTCTCTAGAAACTTGATGAAGAAGAAGTATTCATCAAGGGTTTCAAGTCAAGGTCTCAATTCATCCATTGAAGGATAGCTTTTGGATTCAAGGTATGGTAGTTTTCATCCATGGATTCCTTCAATTCATGGAGTTCCCAAATTCCTCTATTTCAAAGGTAGAATTCCCCATTTGAGTTAGGGTTTTCTTCAATTATCATGCGTTCTCTTCATTATAATTTAAATGATTTAATTATGATCTCTTATGCATGAATTGATGAAATATAATGATTTTATGATGATTTCCCCATGAACCCATGTAATCCCCATGTTTTCAAGTTATGAATCATATGATGTGGGATTTTGATCTGCAAGGAAAAGTTTTATGAAATTAAGCATGTATTTCAAGCTTTACATGTATTTATGAAGAAATCCATATCTAACCCATGTTTTCTATGCTTTGATGATTGAAAGTGGCTTTGAGCCTCAAGAGGTAAATTATGGACTTATGCATTGTTTTTATGAAATCAATACAAATGTTTTAAAGGTACCTTGAGAATAAAGTACCAATGATGATGATGTATTGTGAAAGGATATTCTCATAAATACATACTAGCATGATGTGAAAGGTTTTCTCATATAGAAAGGATTCTTAGGTTGAAAGGTTTTCTCACCTAATTAAATCAAAGAGTAAGAGTTATCCTAATGAACTAGCTTGGTTTGGTTGTCCAAGGGCACCTTTCCATGATTAATAAAGTCAAGTAAGAAATGACTATTCCGTGGGATTTATGCTTAGCATCGAGTGGATATTGATGATGAGATAGAAGCTCTCTCGTTAGTAGAGGCCGGGTTTCTAGAAGCAATCTCATGAGATGGAATCTCCCCCTTTAGTAGAGGCTGGGTTTCTAGTAGCAATCTATTTATCCCTTAACTATGCTCTCCCATAGGATGATTAGCTAGTGAACCCACTTAAGGTAGAAGTTCATGGTTCTACCTTGGCAAATAGGACAACCCTTTTCGGTGTGGGAGACACCATGGGATCATGTTATAGCTCACATGGTCTCTATGTCAGTTAAGGCATACTCTTGCCTACATTTCCCCAAATGTAGGGTCCTGCAGTCAGGGTACTCAATTTCATGGCTAGTGGTTAAAATCGATATTTCCAAGTTATGGTGAGTACTCATGCTTCGAGGACGGAGTTTTATTGTTTCACTTCCTTTTCATGTATTTCTCTTTTGGACATGATGTATAGGCTAGGCCCAATTTCATTTTATTGTATTCGATGGCTATGATCAGACAAGTGTATTAGACTTCTGCTTTGCTTTATAAAATGTTTTGGACTTGAACTATTGTTTTACTCTTATTGTTCTATTTCTTATGTTATGAGAGTTAAGTGGCATGTATGGAGTCTTTCGAGGTTATATACACCATGTTACATCTAGGGGTACCCCTAGGTCATGACACTCTTGTCACTGCCTCCATAGGCCTTACAACGGATACCCTCAGTGGTGAGTGCATGATTAACTATCTGTAGTAAAGAACAACCCAACACCACCATTTGCTCTATCGTCGATCTAAGTGGAAATGAGAGCCCACTAACAAACATATGAACTCT
>JAJONQ010015193.1:0-16930 GCA_036250385.1 Solanum microdontum | reverse complement strand
ATACTATGGAAGGTCACCAAGTGATCCTCCTTTGGGAAACTCGAATTAGCTATCATCAAATAAAAAGCTTTGGAGAAGACAAAAGGTAGAGCTCTCCTTCATTTCTATCCTTAAAAGTTAAAACCAAAACCACCATGTACATCATCATAACCCCTTGAAGTTGTCTTAATGTGGCCATTGAAATCTCTTCCAATGAATAGCTTCTCGGTGTTCAAGATACTCCTCACAACCTCATCCAAATTCTTTCAAAACCACTTATTAACCTCTTCATCCAAGTCAGCTTACATTCAAGGTAGTCCTCACATCAATGGCTTAATCCCCATCTTCCTATTATTCACCCTCCAAGCCACTACCACTAGCTCCCTAAGATTCCTATCTACTAAGATGAGTATGCCATTCACCAATTTGGTCTCAAGAATACAAGCTATATTCATCTTCCTCTTTTTGAGAATCTTCACGAACTGAATAGACTTCCCCATTAAAGTCCCTATGTTCCAAGACCCAACTCTCAACCTATCGGCTCTAGAGCTGTCAAAAAGGGCCGGCCCAAACCCACCCGGCCCAAGCCTCACGGGCCAAGGAATTTGAAGGGCTAGGGCGGGCCGGCCCTTCATTTGGAAGGGCTTGAAAATGTATAACCCAACCCAACCCAACCCTGGAAGGGCCGAGGGCTGGGGCGGGCTAGCCCTTCTTTTTTTCTTTTTTCATTTTTTTTTCTTTTCAAACTTTTAATTCTATAACATCAAGAAAATGAGAAGATTTTCAAAGCAAATATGGCAAACAATGGTCTTGTTTCAATAACACTAGCATAAAATCCAATGTAATTAGCATGTATCTCGCATACCAGATACGCGAGCGAGATAAGAAAGTGGCAAACAAGATGGGAGGGAGGGGAGGGCGCGATATCTGTCTATGTAACCTAGATACATGTCAATCTACTTGGATAGAATAAATTAACTTAATTTTGAGTCCATATATTCCGAGATACATGTATTTGAACGTACCAAAATCTAGTAAGATTCATAATACTACAACCTAGCGTGTATTTAAGTAATTAGATTATATACTAGTGAGATTATTGTAAGTTACCCTTGAATAAAAAGTTTTGGCCCATGGGCCAACCTCGGCCCGTCTCTGATCAAGCCTCAAGGGCCAAGGGCTTATAAGCCCTAATTTTAAATGGGCTTGAGAAATTCTATCCCAACCTACCCCAATAACGGGTTGAGTTGGGCTAGCCCCATGGGCTAAGCCCGTTTTGACGGCACTAATCGGCTCCCTTGTCACCCTTGACCCTGCACCTAACCCCTCCTCCCCGTGACATGCTCTTACTCTACCATCATTCACTTAAGTCACAATAACCTATAAACTACTACAATGAAGAGTTTATTAACACTGGGACAACAAAGAGTCCGGCAAAATGGAAGAGCACTAACTATGAAAACATGTGCAACTTATCTAACAAAAAAAAATAGGTGAATAGAAGATATCAATAAAATAATGTCACTAAAACACATTTGTGACAATCTAAGGTTTACTAAAAGTAACACTAAAAAGGGCAAGAAATCTAAAATTTATAGCACAACTTAAGGCAAGAATCAAGAATAAAGACAAGCAAGCAACCCTAACGTAAAAATAGCAAATTGAATAATTTCACAAAAGGAAATGCGAAGTAGCAAAGCAGGCTACTTATACAATACTTGCACATGATTTTTCTTTTGATAATTGTGGCATCCGGGCCAGCTTGAGCGCACCTCAACTAAATCAAAGGAATACCCGTCACCTCCCATTAGCAACAAGTACTATGTAACTCAATCTATCGAGATTGGAATAGATGGAAAGAAATCACCTAATGTTTTTTGTCTCTACTAGGATCCATATGATATATTTTGGAAGAGTACTTTCCAGATTGACTCTCACCACTACTTCCTAGGGAGATCAACAATACTTACTGAGTACTCATTGTACTCACCCCCTTCCTTTCCTGTGGATCTGAGCACCAGTAAAGCCTATGAGTGAGAGCTCACGATATTCGAATAATGAGCTATCAACCTTGTTCACGATAGCTAAGGGTTTTTTTGTTCTATTGTCTCATACTCGGAGAGTAAATGCATCGTCTTTGATATAGGTGATGTACTTTTTTATTTTTAGTAGCTCATAACTAATCATTACCATGTCCTTGGGGTTATACATAAACTTCTGCAATTGTATCAGATAATGATTTTCATTATCTATTTAATTTCCCTGATACACCCTCATTAACTTTAATTGGCAATCCTTTTGGAGGTCTCCAGCATACCTTAATGCTGAGGAATACAACATTACCAGTTTCAAAAAAAAACTTTAATTGGCAATGTGAACATTGTTTTAACTATTTGGTTATCACACTTCAGGAAATTGAATCGTGACACAAATGCAAATTTGGTTTAGCTATGCCTTACATAGTCCAAGTACACTGATTCATAGGTGCATCAATGTAATATTGAAGATGAAAAAAGGAGACAATGAAAACTTAAATCAGATGGAAGAAAGCTGTCTCTAAAACAGTAGGCTCTTAAAATCAAAGTAAATTTAGTTAAAATCATAATACATTAATAGCAACAACAACAACATACCTAGTGTAATCTCACAAGTGGGGACTGGAAAGAGTGGTGTGTACGCAGCCTTACCCCTACCTTGTGAAGGTAGAGAGAAGACAATACACTGAAAGAAAAGTATTCATACAAATGACCCCAACTAACTGTGATAAATACTTGTATTTGTTTTTTCAGCAGTCTTTTATTCTACTAAGTGACGTGTATGTCCTGTGTTTGGATAAGTTTGCATTTAGAGAAGAACCTCTTAACCTTACAAAACATCATATCTTACCTTAAAATACATTATTTAGTACTGAAATAAAATAGACCTAAACAAAGTGAAATAGGCACTGAGGATTAATATAGCTAAAACCAAGTACGGGATTGATATTAGTTGATTGATATGTCAGTTGTGTTGCCTTCTCTAAGTATGCTACTGGATCACACATGGCACAAAGTTTTCAAATGATAGATAAGTCTTATTCTCTTGCTAGGAGGGGACGAGCTGAAGGGATTAAGAATAAAGATTTGTATGAGAAAAGGAGAAGAGTCTCAAACATAAAATTCTTGGAAAAAGAAACAAACAAGAGAATATACAGCTTACTTCATAGTTCTCGGGTCGTCTTTCCACAAGTGAACCCTTTGTGAGAATGAGTTGACGAGATACCGCATCACCATGTTCTCCGAGACCCCCTTTTGGGCCAATAGACAAACTTACTCCTGGAGTATTCAGAGTCCCCCGAGCAGTAGAGCGCAATCTTGTTACTAACCAAGCTCCACAAGGAGTTTCATCTGCCCCAACAGCCTCTTTAGCTGAATTTGACATTGATGTAGTCAAACAAGTAGGATGACATTCTGTAAGTACCAAGGATTTCACAAGAAGAAAGTGAGAGTAAATTTATTCTCTCAAGAGATACCTCTCCTATTTATGTACTCGGATACAGCCAGCGCATGAGAACTGTCAACAGTTAATCCCACACCCACCATGGATGTCGCAGTTTTAGTCTGATCAAAATATTTAGCAAATTAAACATCATAAAAGTATGACGAGAGCATGAAAATGACTCATGGTTCAGAAAGTAAAGTTTCATTGGATGAGAATCAGCCAAAAGTTAGTTACTTGAGAGCAATGCAAGGACATCTTTATTACCAGATTTGATATGATGGCAGCATTTGTAGTTCCCGAAGTAGCTTGGAAAGCTTTAGATTTTCTTCCATAGAGCGAGCAAAGAACAAAACCTCCATGATCTGTATTTTTCTTACCATAAGGGTCAGATAGTAGGATAATTGCAGGAGAGCCCATATCTCTGAAGTCCAAGCACCAACGAAGTTCTCCAGTTTTTAGTTCAATAAGCTCAACTCCTATATAAGTAATTTTCAACTTCTGCACCCCCGAAGAGGAAAAGGAAAATTATCATGTTCGCTTTCTGTACCAGGGCAGGGGTTTGGAAAAAAAAGAGGAAAACCGAGAGAAATACAGCCAGTGCAGTCACCATCATACAAAGATTTCAGTATTAGAGTATGCATTACTTAACTCATCAAGTTGACACTGAGAAAGCAATAGACAATAGGAAAGCAGATCATAAATCAATACTGCCAAAGCATAGAGAGAATTAAGCAGCGATGGCCGAAAAACCCTAATCCTCTCTTTTTTTTTAATCCTCTCGGTAGGTGTATATATCAAGATAAGGCTATTAACAGCCGAGAGCAGAGAGCAGGACTCAAAATACTGTTGAAAACGAAAACACAAAACCACCTGCCACTTATTCCTTACAACATGATGGAAGAGAAAGCTACTAGCATATATTCTGTCACTAATGCCTCAAGCATGGATTTTTTGGAGATAAGCCAATTCTTGAAACATCAAAACAAAAAGAAAATTAAAGATTATCTTTTACACTTTGTCAATGGGCATGCCTTTGGAATTGTAGGCAATTCACAAAATAATTTTGTCAAGTACAACTTTAAAGCATTCTGTAACATTATAACATACAGCCAACAGCGATTATAAGCAGAGGACTAAGTCCCCCTACTCATTAGAAGATACAAATGTGTTACACATTCAGGTAACAGACACCTAAGAGGCTGAGACTTCAAGTAAATCCAGAATGTATCACCAACTGGGATGGAAAATGGGACATAATATAACTTCACTAGCAGATGTTTTATATGCTCTACAATAAGTGTTCCAGTAATCAGTGGATTTTGCCATAACCAAAAGAAACAAAAAAAAAAAAGAGAAGGAAAAGAGATGCATAGAGCAAAAAGTTTTGAAGACTACAATCAATTATAGAAAGTGACAACGTCCTATAGTTTAATGGGCTTGATCTGTAAGCTTGATGCAAGATATCTTCTTTATACAAGAAAGCAAATTGGTGCTTGCATCCCAGGATATTTTGGTTTTGCCCAAACATAGCCCATCTCATCATAATCCAAACAGGTACCAACTTAAATTCCCATTATAGTAGAAGTAATTTTTTTTGTTGAATAACCATGGTGTCTGATCTGGCATGTGAGCATCACGACTAATCCACAAGTACCTACTACTTCGCACCAGTACAGGTATCATATAACTCTGTCCACCAAGGCTTGAACAGGTGGGGAGAGATCACCTAGTGTTTTTTGCCTCTCTTAGGAATAGAATTGAGACCTCATGATTCTCAACCCACTTCATTGACCACTAGGCCGCACCCTTGGTTTGCTAGTAATAATTGTCCAAGTTGATAGATGCTAGTGGATTGAAATAAGCCTATATTAAGATAGATTTACAATTTCTTAAGCACAGCTATGCATCATAATCATTTCAAGCCAGTGCTGTTCTCAACTAAATTCAAGTACCTTAGTCTGCCTTCCTGGTTCAGTCCAAGATATAAGCACTATTAGGGGCACATCAATTCATCAGATATTGTCGCAAAAACAGTAAAATCAATTATCTGTTGCATATTTTTTAAGAAATATACTAGAACTAATCAATTTAGAGCCTGTTTGGATTGGCTTAAAAGTTGGTTAAACTTATTTTTAAGTCATTTTTAGCTTTTGGAGTGTTTAGCAAAATTAAAAATAACTTAAAATAAGTTTTAAATGACTTAAAAAGGTTAAAAATCAAAAGTAGGATTCTCCCTACTTTTAATTTTTTTGACTTAAAAGTCATGTAAGTTTTGACTTATTATTTCCCGACTTAAAAGCTACTTTTTTTAAGCCAATCCAAACGGACTCTTACCCTGAAGCATAAAGGTGTCCACATGTGCTTCACAGGACTTCCCACCTTAATAATATACACTTGCAGCCAAATATTACAAAAGATACATTGAATGGAAAGGTCAAAAACAACTTAAAAAGCCAATAGCTAGGATACCAAGTAATGAGCACCAAAGATATAGGGGGTAGTGAAACTGTGAAAGATCCTACAAAAGCATTGCATCATCACTTCCTCACTTAACCAATCTCATAGTTCCTCTATCAACTCACAATTGGTGTTTTAACAACATTCCATTACTTTTTTTCCGGATAAGTACATTCTTATAGGGAACACTTTGTTTTAAATAAATCTTATTGTTCCCTGTATGAATTCTGACTTCTCACTGTAAGATAAGATATTGTTATCAAGCACCAATAAAACGAGTATTGTGTCACATAAGTCACCTGATGGTCATGAGAAAAATTAAGGGAACCGGGTGGTGTCAAAGCATCTATCATAGAAAGAATTGTCTAAAGCCAATACCATAAGACTGCTAGCTATTCAAACCAGACAAGGAGGAAAAACACTTACAAAAGGAACCCACTCTGAAGTTCTCCTCTTTAGATGCAAAACAGGAAACTCTCCCACCGCTCCAAGCTTATTCCACCTTATTCTATGCAACTCTGTCAAAATGCTTGCTCTATACTTGGAAGAAAACTTCATAGACTTGAACTTCCCACGGCCATCAGTCCTGACACTTATGGAAAACTCATTTGAATTATCATCCCTGCCAATAATAGGGGCGGCACCATCGTAATCAGTCCCAACATCGTAGGAATTGGTGACTGATAATGTAGCTGGATCGAGTGTAATCAAAGCAAAATTTGATATGCAAAAAATCCTTTTGTATCGACCTCTCCATGAGTGTTTGACAACCATATAACGGGCCAAGTACTCGGGCTCTTCGGAGGCATGAGAGGGTGGAGCAGAATAGGAGGATGTGGATTCAGAAGGTGTTTGTTGGTCAGAAGCGTGTCGGCTGACAAAATCCATTTGAGGAAGGTATTGAAGAGAGTAAGGCTGTGGTGGACTAGGGCGCAGGAAAAACCATATTCCCGAACCACCGGCCGGCCCAGCCGATGACGGTCTCTGCCGAGACTGATTGGCACCCAGCCTTCAAAGTCAGAACAGCTTTTTTTTAATTATTTTACTCTATCACAATCAAAATCCAAATATCATGACAATTCACAAGATTTACAGAAAGAAGGAAATCTCAATATTCAACAATTCAATCTGCAGAAAACCCTATCTCTCATCAATTTATGAATAAACCACAGAACCCCAATTAGCGAATTAGATGAAGAAAACTTTTGATGTGAAATCACACTATTAATCTGAGAGATATGTGGAAAACAAAAAATACCAACAGATCACAGAAGCCGGTTCATCACTATACGTATAATAATGGGTTCATTCCTCTTTGACAGCCTTGATTATTGCCTAGGCAGTAAGGCACTTCTTTTCGCACCAAAACATTTCTTTTTTTGCCCTCCTATTTGAAATAATTTCACTATTCTCCTCCACACTTGACCAAAATGACACTACCAACTAGTCAATTTAGGATTTTATCATCTTGTAAAATTTTAATCAATATAAAATACACAGTTTTCATCCAACTATCATAATGGTTTCTTAAATTGTTTGCAAAACTCTCAATATCTTCAATTTTATTATTTATTTTACGCACTTCACTAATTTCTTTTTTTAAAATGAAATTTGGCTTATATTGGACAAATATAATTATAAGAAAGAAGACATAGTGTAGTCATTAAAAATTTAAATGGCCTAACTTTGACTTATATATAGGGAATTATGCCTAGTGTCTCCCAAAGTGTTTTGATTAAATTTTTATCGTGTAAAATTTTTGATTTAAAATTCTTGTTTCTAATTAATGATATTTAAAAAATGACCTTAACGTGAAAAAAATAGCTTGGAGATTAAAATAGCAACTTATGTCTCATGGGCAACAATTTCTACTATATCACTAAGGGCAAAAGTTACAACTTATGTCCCATGGACAACACACATATTGTCACCCCCCCGGGCTACCCCTTGATGTAACACAGGACCTAGGATCACGAGTGATCCCAAGCTAACCCTATGTCTGGCATATATTAAGCATACTGAGAATCACCGAATAAAACATGTACTATGCAGAAACTAAAACATGGATAACTGAAAATGGGGAATACCCAACTAGTCTGAATGTATAAACCATACTAAGAGTTTAATAACAACTGAAAGATTAAACTTAACAATTCAAGTTGATTCTAATACTACTAAATGAAAAGCATGTATATTGTCCTTGAAGTATGAGGACTCACCACTGAAGTTGTTGAACGCGGACCGAGAATCGATTTAAGTGCGATCTGGATGCTGAGTACCTGAACCTACATCATGAAAGGATGTAGCAGAGTATGCGTCAGTATATGGAATGTACTGGGCATGCAGGATATAGATACTAAGCTAAACAAAGCATAATTTAGCAATGACATAAATTGAGCAAGAATGTAAATACTGAAACATAACTGAAAAGCTAAGTTGAACGCAATGACCAAGTACTAATCATGAAAATAACATGTTAAACTGAATGCTGAAGTATATATTGAAAACCTGCTCAAATGCACTAAGAGTTTGACTATGGGAGCTACTATTAACTGACATAAAACCACGTGAGCTAAACGTGGAGTCCGATGTGTATGACCCATCGAGAGGACCCAATATACCTTGCCAAGTGTATAAAGGCATGACTGCGTGATCACTAAATCTGATGCCCAACAGAGGGGACTTATACTCCTACGGGGGCACGTAGTTCTGGACTATGAGGGTACGCTAAACCCTAGTGCAACTCGGTGCTAACTCTACTCCCAACTGAATATGTATATGATTGAAATATGACTGACATACTGACATGCAATCTGAGAATGTAATATTTATGTACTGATAATGTGACATTCGAAATATGGGGCATGATTATCTGTTAAACTGACCTAGCAAGTACAATTTATGAACTAAGAGAATTTATGTCACGCCCCGAGGCTACCCCTTAATGTAACACGGGACCTAGGATCACGAGTGACCCCAAGTTAACCCTGTATCTAGCATATATCAAGCAAACTGAGAATAATTAAATAAAACATGTACTATGCTGCAGCTAAAACAATGATAAATGAAAGTGGGGAATACCCAACTAGTTTGAATGTATAAAACATGCTAAGAGTTTAATAACAACTGAAAGATTAAACTTAACAATTCAAGTTGATTCTACTACTGTGTCTGAAAAGCCTCTCTATGAGTTGAGTTGTTGGATATGCCCCTAGCTAACTCTAACAAAACTAAAAACTGAATATAAAGACTAAAGTGGAAAACATGTCTATTGTCCTCGAAGTATGAGGGCTCACCACTGAAGCTGCTGAAATGCGGACTGAGAATAGATCTAAATGTGATCTGGATGCTGAGAACCTGAACCTACATCATGAAAAGATGTAGCCCAGAGTATATGTCAATACTTAAAATGTACTGAGCATGCATGATATAGATGTTAAGCTGAACAAATTTATATAAGATGAATAAAGCATAACTGAGCAATGACATAAACTGAGCAAGAATGTAAATACTGAAACATAACTGAAAAGCTAAGCTGAATGCAATGATTAAGTACTAATCATGAAAATAATATGTTGGACTGAATGTTGAAGTATATATTGATAACCTGGTCAAATGCACTAAGAGTCTGACCATGGTAGCTACTATTAACCGACATAAACCATGTGGAGTCTGATGTATAAGCCCAATCGAGAGGACCCAATATACCTTGCTAGGGGTATAAAGGCATGACTGGAGTGATCACTAAATCTGATGCCCAACAAAAAGGACTTATAATCCTACGGGGGCACGTAGTTCTGGACTATGAGGCTAAGTTGAACCCTAGTCCAACTCGGTGCTAAGTCTACTACCAACTGAATATATATATAACTGAAATGTGATTGAAATACTGAATAGCTCAAAAGACTGACATGCAATCTGAGAATGCAACATTTATATACTAATAATGTGGCATTTGAATTCTGGAGAATGATTATCTGTTTAACTGACTTAGCAAGTGTAATTCATAAACTAAGACAATCTACACAATAGGGTTCTGAGTTTCATACAAGGAACTAACAAACTTTCCAAGAAACATGCTATTTTGACTTAGGATACTACGATAGCTAAATCACAGTAAATATCCAAGGTTTTAGAAACCTTAGGTCTAAACAAGATATGGAAAATCAAGGAACTGGCTAAATTCTAGGGACCTAGTGGATGAAGGAACCCACTAGTGAAATTTCACATACCTGGTGACGAAATCTACGGAGAAATTCTTCAATTTCGGGGCTGAAGCTTGAAGCAAACCTTCTGATTGTTCTTGGGAAACTGACGCCTCTTTCTTCTCTTTTTTGCTCTAAGTTTTGATGATTTTAGGTGAATGAGGGTTTTGGGTATGTCTGACAAAGTTATTAGGCTTAAACTGAGTAAAATGATGTAGTTTAGGCATCAAACGACATAGTTTAAGTGTCCAACACATAGGGGAAACGAACAAAATGACCCTGACTTAAATCTGACGAATGCCACCTACTACAGGACTGACAGGTCGTCGGTTGACCTACCAACCATTGGTAGAAGTCGTCGATCAAGCTCTGCCAGATAGGGCTTCACTAAAACAAGCATAAATTTTTATTCGGAGATGGGATTTTAGCAAACTCGGTGGTGTTGGCAAAAGGATTCAATTATCTTTCATTTGATAGGTCATGGGCCACCTAATTAATCCTTTGATAAAAGATATAACCATTTGAAGCTGACTCAATAGCCATTTCCCTCCAATTGGCTATTGACCCTCACCTACGATCCGTAGGTCCAACCACGGACCGTACTGGTCAACCGTGGGTGGGATCAGAGACCATCAAAATTTGGACTTAGCAACGAAACCCCACCTACAGTCCATGGTTCTACCTACGGTCTGTGGGTGGTTCTGTCGGTACTGGCACCAACTTTTTGAAAACTAGGATTTTCTTCATTTTGAGGTTCGAGGTGTTACATTATCTCCCCCTTGGGAACATTCATCATCTAATGAAGTCTAAACAAGCTGAGTATGGAGGGAAAGAGTTGTAATCCCTACCACTAAGTACTAGAAACTGATATCTAACTGAACTAAGTTCCAAGAACATGCAAATATGTTGAAATGCAAGAACAATTGAAGGAACAAGATACTGAGACTAAATTTACGCAAGAATAAACTTAGAGACTGAATATGAACTATTACCTAAAGCTGAAATGGAATCGAAAAGGAAGAGGTGAGGATACTTGGCCTTCATGGCTGCTTCTGCTTCCCAAGTAGCTCTCTCTACGAACTGACTCCTCCACAAGACATTCACTGAAGCGACTTCCTTATTTCTCAACCTACGAATCTGACGGTCAAGAATTTCAACTGACACTTCTTTATAAGTGAGACTATCATTCACAACCACACTCTCTATTGGTACTATTGATGTAGGATCACCCATACACTTCTTCAACACGAAAACGTGAAAGACTGGATGAACCGTTGTTAGTTCTGCTGGCAACTCTATTTCATAAGCCACATTACCAACCCTTTTCATATACTGTACCAACCTACATATCTAGGATTGAGCTTCCCTTTCTTGCTAAATCTCATCACCCACTTCATAGGTAACACCTTCAGGAAAACCCAATCATCGATTTCAAACTCTAAGTCCCTTCTCCTTACATCTGCATAGGACTTCTGACAACTCTGAGTTGTCTTTAGTCTATCTCTAATGAGTTGAACTTTTTCCATAGCCTCATGAACTGAATCTGGCCCTATCAAGGCTGCTTCACCTACTTCTAATCAACCAATCGGGGACCTACACCTTTTCTCATATAGTGCCTCATACAGGGCCATATGAATACTCGAATAGAAGCTATTATTATAGGCGAACTCTATGATAGATAGGTGATAATCCCAACTACCCTTGAAATTGATCACACAAGCTCTCAACATGTCCTCTAAGGTTTGAATGGTACGTTCTGCCTGACCATCCGGCTGTGGATGAAATGTTGTACTGAGATTTACTTGAGTACCAAGACCTAAACGATTTCCAAAAATGAGAGGTAAACTAAAGACCTCTATCTGAGATGATAGACAAGGGAACCCCATGCAACCTGACTATCTCATTGATGTAGAGTTTGGCGTAGTCCTCCGCTGAATCTGTAGTCTTGACAGCCAAGAAGTGAGCGGACTTAGTGACTTTGTCCACTATTACCCAAATGGAGTTATGTTGTTTGCGAGTACGAGGTAACCCGTAATAAAGTCCATGTTTATCACTTCCCTCTTCCATGTAGGAATGTTAAAATCTTGAGTCATAACTTCCGATTTCTAATGTTCTACCTTCACTTGTTAACAGTTAGAACACTTAGCCACAAAGTTTGTGATGTCTCTCTTCATGCCATTCCATCAAAAGACTTCCCACAGATCATGGTACATCTTAGTGGAGATTGGCGAGCAAAATGTCCAGTCGGCGACTCGCCAAAGAGGTTAGTGAGCTCAACTTGGACTGCCGTTGGACTCAAGCAATTTTGAAATTAGAGTCTATAAAACTTGGCGGGCAAGGAGCAAATCGCCGTGTCGCCGAACGGGTTGGCAATCGCGACTTTGTCCGCCATTTGGACCCCACATTAACTGGAGGTCCTGTAAAACTCGGTGAGGTAAGTGTCCACTCAGCTTGTTGCTGAGTGGGTCGGCGAGCAAGACTAACGTCGTCGAATGGGCGAGAATGGACGGATTTTAAAGGCCAAAGGTTTAAAATTTCAAACTCGTTCACATTCCCTCACTTTTTAACTTTCTAAAATCACACCCGCACTATATTTTCCCCTATTTTTGTGTTTTTACTACCTCCTAGTCGTTGATTTTGTGTTCAGAGTTAGATTCTTTGTCGCCTAGCTTTTCAAATCTCGTATTTGACATAAAAGGTTGGTTTTCCGAACCTCGAACTTGTAATTAGCGATTTTACTCATTTGCGATTGATCTTACCTTTGTGATGTGTGTTGGGCCTCTCTGATTTCATTGTTTTTGTGCTTGTTTGCATGTATGCCTCTTTTAATTCGAATATCTTACCTAAATTATCTATATTGTTGATTTCCCAAATTGTCGTGCTTAAAATTGATCAAAATCTTGTTGGGTTGTGTTGTGATGTTGTTGGGTCTAGTTGGGTGAAGTCTAAGTAACCCGCATTTGTGCTAAATGACGTATTTTACCTGATGATGGAGAGTTTGGCGTCATTCCTAAGGGCTAAAGTCGTCAAATGGCTAAATCGGGAGAAGTCTAAGTATCCCGGAGGGATGGGTAACATGGGTCTTAGTCTAATTGGGTCAGTGTATGGTTTGATTTTGTTTTCGGGGGCAGCGAGGTTGAATTTGGAAGTCGGGGTTGAAAGTAGGCACGTTAGTAGTTTGGCAAGCTGGGTCGAGCTCACTGAACCACTCGGCGGTTCGCCGAATCCCCCTAAATCACCTTTTATTTCATGCTAAAATTGAATTTGGGTTCTGTAACTTTCGGCGAGAAGCATGAGTTCGCCGAGTGCACTCGGCGACTCGCCGATTGTCTTTTTTGACTGCCCTTTCTACGTCCCTAACCCCTAAAATGCACTGTAACTTTCGATGGGCTAGTCCTTGTTCGCCGAATGCTGTCGGGGATTCGCTGAAAGGCCCTTCCCATCGATGACATAATAATTTTACTGGGAAATTTTGAGCCAATACTTTCGGCGACCCCAATCTGGCTCGCCAAAGTGATTCAGCGAGTCTGCCTGCAACAATTTTCTGCAACTTTTCTTGAAATGAATCTAACTCTTTTTGATGTTTTTGCAGATATGGCTAGACCAAAAGTGGTCGGTAGAGACATGCCACCCCGCAACAGGGCTAATGGAATAAAAATCAACAAGGATGCAGTTGCATCCAAGGCTAAGGCTACCAAACTCCCCATAACAAGTGGGAAGGGAAAAGGAAAGGGCAAGGCACCTGCACCTATGTCACCGGAGGTCAGCTCCGATAGTGATGGTATCTATGCCACTCACCTCACCACTTCTGAGAGTAAGGGTGAGCACTCAATCCTCGGGATACCACTTTTGAGACTGAGGATGATGAGTTACTAGCAGCCTAAAGAGCGGAACTACGATCCAAGAGGATGAATGATCCGTCTAGGATCAGGACTCCCCAGGCCACCACTACTCCTCCTGCTCCAGCACATGCTGTGGTCCTAGCACCACCGGTACAGGGTCCTCTTTCTCGATCTATGAACAAACTAAAAACTGAGGGATTGAGGACCATCATAGAGGAGAAGAGGCTATCTACATATGGCATTATAAATAGGTACCTAGAGATCATGAATTGCCTGAGATCGCACAAATTCCAGTTATTCACTAAGCCCTGTGGCCCGTACATTCCAAATTGGGTTAGAGACTTCTACATGCCTACAATGCCCTTGTGCCACAAGAGAAGAAGTCGGCAGCCAAATTTAAGCCGGTTGACCATGTGGTTGTCAGGGTAAAAGGGTGAAGTGTGATAGTGATGTTATCAATGCAGTCCTGGAGTGCTCAACAGAAATAGAGGATGGCTGTCAATATATGATCAAGACAAAGACGCTGGAGAATATATGAAGAAATGGTTGGCTCCTCTGATATCTGATGGTGCTCCTAAGTGGATCGAGGTTGGAGAACCTATTGAAAATAAGGACCTCAATATCGCAGCAAGGCTCTGGATTGGCTTCATCAACAGTACCATCATGTCATCCCAGAACGAGTCGATTCTTCGCCACGCCAAAGCAGCATGTCTTGGTTGCACCATTGATGGGACAAGGCTGAACCTGGGGATGATTATTGCACAAGAGATGGTCATGAGGGCCAAGCAGTGCCAGACTTCCCTCTCTTTTTCGATGCTAATCACCGAGCTGTGCAGATGGGCTCGGGTGCCTCAGGATGAGAAAAAGGATGTAGAAATTACTCCTACCTTTTGTATTTACATCCGTAGGATTGAGGTGGAGTACTTGAAAGATGAGGCCGAGAAGAAGAAGGCAGCCCCGGTGGATATCTCCCTGGGTGTTGATATTCAGACACTACCTGCAAAGGCAGTATTGCCTACTCCTGCCCCGGGCCTTCAGGTACATCTAGTGTTATCCCTTCTGTTACTCCCAGTTTCTCTACTACTCCCTTGCCTCCTAGATCTGGTACTGCTGTTGGCCGACCCCCATTCACCCAAGCTATATTGCTACGGATGGGGCAGCTAGCACATTCTGCCGATAGGCATGCCTCAAGGCATGAAGCTACCATTCATGGCGTGATCGAGAGGGCCCTTGTTGATGTTGTGACACCCTTGAGTTCTACCATTGATACCCTTGTGGCAAGGATAGCGGTGTGCGAGCGTGGCTAATAGGCCACTGAGGAGGTGACGGCCCTAAAATTCGCTATTACTGCGCTGAGAAGAGATGTGGACCAGCTGAAGTCCACCTACATGTCGATGATTTTCGGGATAGTGGAGATCCCTGATATGCTAGTTGATCCAGATGTGCCTCTGGCAACCAACGGAGATGAGGTTCGAAATGAGGAAGTAGTTGTTGCCGAGTCAAATGATGAGACCGACGAGGAGCTACTTGTTGCTAATGAGGAGGCTTCTTATAAGGGCCTGACAGAGGTTGAGGAGGTGATAATAGATTCAACTGTGCGGATTTCTCTGACGGACACCACCATGGCCAGATCTATTCTTCCTAATACTCTGAGCACTGATGCCCATGATCAGAGTACTACACCGGGCACTGATTCCCCGACAGATGGAGAGACTGATTAGACATGACTTCTCTTTACCTCCATTTTTGTCACTTTTATTGATGTTTTAGTATTTTATTACATTTGAGGACAAATTGCTTTTTGTTTGTGGTGGGGTGAGGTATTTTCATACCTACCTCTTGCGATTATTACTTTTGTGTATATTGGGTTTTATGTTTAATTTGTGTTTTGACTATGTTTTGTGGATGTTAGAGCTTGTGGCTCCTTATTTTGAATGTAAATGATTTTTGGTCCCTTCTGAAAAAAATTTGTCACCTCTTGTGTATTTAATTGTGGTTGTTCTTGTACAAATTTGAGTGTCGGTTATGATGAATACCGATGACTTGAATAGTGCTATCAATTGAACAAAAATGAATGTGTGGCTACGATGAGGCCAAATGAAGTTTCATAGATAATATGTGGACTTTTTACATCTCGTTGTGACTAGCCGGTTATCTAATTGAGTCTCTTGTGATGAACATTACACACTAGCGAAAGTGTGGAGTCTTGTTTGATATTAGTTCCAATGCCTTGTGTGATAAGCTTACCGTGAATGTTGTGTGATGACACCTAGAATTTGCCCTGTTGGTCCGGTTGACTAAATTATGCAAGCTTTTGAAATGATCTTAGGCAACATTTTTAAAGAGTGAAACAATTTGACATTATACCTCTTTTGTGGCCAACCTTGTGAGTGTGTGAATTTTGCTTGAACACCCTTTTGAGCCTTAACATTTCCTTGGAAGAAACTTGATGAAATTATGACCTTTCTTTATCCCTTCACCCATAATTCTCATGAAGTGCGGTTTGTTTGAATAGCCAACTTAGGCCAAAGCATAAGTTGGGGTGTGGTAAAAAGAGAAGGTAAATCAAGAAGTGCAAATAAGTCCCCTTTGATCCATGGTTGTGAAATATATGAAACCCCTCCATACAAAACAAAAAAAGAAAAAAAAAGGAAAGAGAAAAAGAAAAGAAGAATGAAAAAGAAAAAGAATGAAAAAGTTTTGAAATAAAGTTGTGAAAGTGCAAAAGAAATGGGGTGTCCGGTATTCCATGGAAAGTGAATAATGGGGTGACTTTTGAGCATGAACGAAAATGTTGAAGAAAAGGAAAGAAAGTGTTGTTCGTACCACATTTCATGAGGATAACAGCCACTGATACGCTCAAATTACACTTCCTTTCAGAAGCATAAGCGATCGTTATCAAGTAAAGAACCCAACTTGTAGGTTGAGGTCGATCCCACGAGGAAAATGGTTTAGACTTTACTTTTA
>JAJONQ010015192.1:0-11587 GCA_036250385.1 Solanum microdontum | reverse complement strand
AAGAGAGATGTCGTACTCATTATTTTCTTTAAACTTTAGTTAATGTTTTTAAAGTATCTCATTAGGCTTTTTTAGAAGCCCCAATCACCCTCACCCCACCCACCCCACCCTACCCAAAAAAGAATTGAACATGAATTTTTAATTATTATATTTTATGAAATAGGACATTTTTATACTATTGGAGGTGTTTTTATTAATATAGTTTTTTTCTTTGGCCCTTTTTATATTTAAATTAAACCCTTAAAATGATCATTTACGGTTTTTGATTAACTAATTGCTATTTGAGGTGGTATCAAAAAGAAAATTAATAGGTGGTTTGCTTTTTGATTTTCTCGATTGATAACCATTTCAAAATTGATGATGTTTTATTGAGAAATAATGTAATTTTAAATCTTTTATCATTATTTAACCATTAAAATGATCTACAGTCACACACTAGTGTTAATACCTAATTAAGTTTAATTAATTATATAAGACAAATAAAAATATATTTGATAACTTATTTTAATAAATAATTAAAAATACAATAAATATTAGTTATAACCTAAAAGTAAGTAAAGTTAGTAGCTAAAAAAAATAAACGATGAAAGTTAAAAAGACTATTAATATTAATTCTTCTTCTTGCATGCTACTTAATTCTCAAGTTCTATCTAATTTATAGATCATTTGATGAACTTTAAAGTGCAAGTAGGGCATTCTCAAAGTGTTGTTAACGAATTCAATAATAGACAAATGAGTGAGACTTATTTTATTGGGATATTCAACTGGATTCTAAAGGACAAATAACTATTTTTTTATGGAGATATGGTCGATCTAGAATTAACTAAACTTTTTTGGTGAAGTGTGTATTTTAATACCATTTATTAAACATATAAGTATCGTATGATTTATGCATCATTTATTGGAATAAATCATCATTGACAAAATATAATTTTTGATTTTGCTTTTTTATTTGAATCTTCATATGGTTACTCTTGACATTTTTAAAGTCAATGGAAAGTATTACCCAACATATTATAACTAACGAAGGTCGAGCAATGGCAATTGTCATTAAAGAAATGATGTCGAGCATCAGACATCAATAGTGTTAGAGTCATATAATTCATAATGCCCCATCTCATTTGATTTCACTCTATTCTTGATAGCATGACAACATTCAAAGGTTGTTCGGAAAAGAAAAGTTCATGCCTTGTGATTTGGAGCATGTGTGGTCGGCCTACAAGTAGACTATTACTACCTCTCAAATTAGACGTAGTTTGAATGTGTAATTTCATGATGATTAGCATGAATTGGAGGCAGGGTACCTAGTTATTCCTATTTTTTCTTCTTAGAAACCATGTTTTAGGATTTATTGATATTGTTTCGAGGGTAATACCATGGCAGTTGGGGTCATATGTGTTGTTGCATGCTATGTGATTTACTTGCATTGTTACTTGTTACCTAAAGCATGTTTAGACTTAGTCTAAGATATACTAGTTTTGCCTTAGACTCATGAGCCTTGTAGTCTTTTTACTGTCTCAGACGTTATTTTAGATGGACTAGATCCTAGTAGACTGGAATAATATACTTGAGTATGATAGTATGAGCATTAGTTTAGGCATTTGTGCAACTTTGGTAGATCTTCTTCTTTCTTTTTCTATCTCTGGGGCTCTGATGCATAACCGGAGGGTTGTGTCTTCGTGGCGAATTGAGATTGGGTTGTTCAAGGCTTGGAGACTCATGTGGATGTTTGGGAGTAGATGTCGTTCCATGATGACTTAGTCTTGGTATTGGAGTCCTCTTTGGATACGACAACCCCTTTTGTCACTCTTGGTAGCTAGGCTAGGAGTTGATTGGATACTAATGTTTGACGTAATCAAAGACACAACTTCCAATTCAAGTGTCAACAATCGCGTGTAGTAATATAACCCAACCGAATGGGTTAGGGTCGAGTCCCAAGGGAGCGGTTAGTAATCGACAATTCAATAGAAAAGTAAAACTTAGTTCTAATCAATAATAGCTATAAACATTAACGAGTAAAAACAAAATAAATCAAGAAGTGACATGAATGTCAATTATCAAATTGGGGGTTTGTATTCAACTAAGAAACAAAAATAGCAAAAATATAGAGATGCGAATTTTGGGGAGATGGGATTCTTAGGATATCAAAGGAATATGGACTTAAATAAGCAATCGGGTACATGCTATTAATAGTAAATTGCTGTAAATTTGTAACTAAGCTAGACTTTAGTGGGGGTAAATTCTCTCTCAAGCAACTTACCCCGAATCAAATTGGTTTATCTCAAACACCGATAAGCCGCAATTATGCCCAATCTTCGCCCTAGCCCATTCACTCTCGAGAGTTGAATGTGTGGGAGAATGCCTAGGATTCACTCTCTCGAGCTGAACCCACGACGACCCAATAACCATCGGCTATCGATTTAGTAGTTTTCGTCTTAAGACCTCTCTCTCGAGCAAGCCAAAGACACGAAGATTAAATCATATTTGCAACTACGATTCCATTAAGTTCACACACAACTACTGAACGAAATCATATTTAAATAGAAAATTAACTATTAATTAGGAAGACCCAACAGTAAATTCAACCCATATTCACATAATCACATCCCAAGAATTGAGGTTTTAGCTAGACATGAAAAAGAGATAGAAATCGATACCGATAATTGTTTCCATCAAATGGGTACGATAAATAATGTCCTTACACACGTCAAGGATGAACATTCTTCAAGACCCACTTCCAATTTCTTGGAATTGAAAACCTTCAAAATCTTCAAAGCTCAAGAACAATGTCTTAAAAACTCAAAAAACTCTAAACTGGAATATTCTAAAAATCAGTAATAATTCGCTACAACTTGTTACTAAGCTACAGATTTAAATGGGTATTTATAGTTTTCGAAAATTTGTGCTACGAAGGACCATTCGGCACAGTTAGTCGGGATCACTGATGCACTCGGCGATCCGCCATTTGGTCTGGTTCATCACCTTTCAGCTTTTGCCTTCAACATCTTCGCGTTTTGAATCATTGGGCGATATGGTGTTGCTTCGCGGAGCTGTTCAGCGATGTGCTGACTCCTCCTTTTCATCGCCAACTTGTTCTTTTCCTTTAGGACTACGCACATTGGAACTTTGGGCAAGGTTAAGGCCATTCGGCAACTCGCCTAATGCATTAGGCGATCCTCAAGCCTTCTTTTCTTCGTTCTTTTTAGTTGCCTTGCTCCTTTTTGCTCCATAGTGTCCATGCTTTGTCTCTAACTCTGAATACCTGAAACTCAAGGATTTACATCAGTTTTTGAGACAAAATATGCATTTGAGGACACTAAATTCATCAAAATAAAGCCCTAAATGAGTCCAAATTGTGAACTCATCAACACCCCAACTTAAACTTTTGCTTGTCCTCAAGTAAAACTCAAGTTCGACAGTTCAGAAAGGATGTCTCAAACAGTGCTACACAAGACTCAATCATGAATGTACACACAAGATTCAACTTACTCATACAAGGACCAATTGTGTACTCAAAGACTCAAGTTGTGACACACCATTATCAAAGATTCTCAAGCTCACAATACTTGTTTCAAATGTAGGTTCAAGCTCAACTAAAGTGTTCAAATGCCCTCACATAAAGAATGATTCGATTTTCACACACAATGGTTTAATCATTGAAAGATCTAGAATCAAATGCAACACTCACACTCACAAATAAGAACACAATGCATGCTTTCACCCATAGGTTTGCCCGTATTTTCCAATTGACAATTGCTTCAGCTCACTCAAGATCAAAAACGTCTTTTCAAGGCTTGTAATGGGGATGAGTGCAAAGGTATGGTCATTTAGGCTCGGTGACTTTTGTCCTCATGAAATGTGGTTCTCACAACACTTCCTTTCCTCTTCTTTCATTATTTTCTTTAGTGCTCATAAGTCATCCCATTTTTCACTTTCCATGGATTGTTCAGAACCCCATTCTTTTTTGCATTTTCACAACCTTATTCCACGCCTTTTTATTTTTCATTCTTTCCTCGTCTTTTTTCCTCTTTTTTTATGGAGGGGTTCCATTTTTCTCAACACCATAGGTTAAAGGGGACTTTTCTAGAACTTCTTGACTTGCCTTATCTCTTCTCCACACCCCCAACTTAGGCTTTTGGCCTAAGTTGGCTATTCAATCAACCACAAATCAAGAGGATTATAGGTAGTGCATTAAGAGAGGTCATGATTTCATCAAGTTTCTTCCAAAGAAAGGTAAGGATCGAGGGGTGTTCAAAAGAGTTTCACACACACTCACAAGGTAGGCCACAAAAGAGGTATATGTCAAATTGGCTCACACTCTTCGAAGTTACCTAAGATCATATCAAGAGATAGCATTACTTAGTCGACCTGACTAATGGGGCAAATTCTAGGTGTCATCATGCACGGTTCACGGTAAGCTCATCACACAAGGCATGACACCAAAGTCAAACAATACTCCACACTTTCACTAGTGTGCTATGATAATCACAAGAGAATCAATTTGATACTTGGCTAGTCACAACGAGATGCAAAGAGTTCACATAGTGTCTATGTAACTTCATTTGGTCTTATCGTAGTCGCGCATTTATGTTCGTTCGATTACGAGTACTATATAAGTCATTGGTATTGATCAAAATTCAGACTCAAATTTGCCAAAGAATAGCCACATTCGCGTACATACAAGAGTGGGCGAAATTTTTTGGAAAGGTCAAAAATCATTTACAATTAAAAGTAAGGAGTCACAAGCTCAAACATCCACGAAACGCAGTGTATAACACAACACTATGGCTCATAACCCAGATACATAATCAAAATGCGAGTCACGAATAGCACACAAAGGTGGGCCTCACCCCACCACAAATAAAAACATTTATCCTCAAATGCAAATAAAAACATCCACCGATCGAAATAAAGTAAGGCAGAGAAAGAGGTAAAGAGAGGGTCTTTTCTACACAGTCGCTCCATCTGTTTGGGCCTCAGTTCCCGATGTGTCAGTCTGGACTTGGGCATCAGTGCTCGGAGTCACCTCAGAAGTATCAGCAACTGAACTAGGGTCGGTTAAGGATGTATCCGCCAGTGAGGCATGCACAGTTGCAGCTACCATGGCCTCCTTAGTCTCATTGAGTCCCTCATATGAAGCTTCTTCCTCAGCTACCTCGAGCATCTCCTCATCAGTCTCCACCTCAGACTTAGGACCAGTTGCTTCCTCACCTCTACCTTCATCTCCGGTGGTAGCAGAAGACATCTCTAGTACATCTGGAATCTCCACCATTCCGAAGACCATGGACATATCGGTGGACTTTAGATGATCCATATCACTCTGCAACACAGCTATAACGACCTTTAAGGTTGTTACCTCATCGATGGTTCCTTGGTCGTGCTCACACACAGCTATTCTTGTCGCAAGGGAATCAATAGCAGCATTCAATGGTGTTACATCATCAGCCAGGGCATTCTGAATCATGTCGGAATGGAGGTTTCTAGTCTGGCAACCCAACAATCAGCAAAATGGGCTATTTGGCCTATCCGGAGTAATGAAGCTAGGGTTATCGAAGTTCGGGGGACAGGAACAGCAACTGGTCTAGGAGGTAGTGCAACAACAGAAGAACTAGGAATATCAGAAGGAATAGCAGTAGAGGTACCTGAAAGCCCATGGGCCGGAGTAGGCAAAGATGCCTCTGCAGGTATAGAGTCTGCGACCACAACTGTGGAAGGGTCCACCAGGGCTATTTTCTGCCCTCTCTCTGCCTGATCACTAAGGTATTCAGCTTCTGTCCTTCGGATATCAGTGGAGGATGTGGGAATTACTCCCGCATCCTTCTTTGCATCTCTAGGTACTCGAGCCCATTTGCACAGCTCGGTGATCAATACCAGGAAATGGAGCGAGGTTTGGCGCTGCTTTGCATGCATGAGAATATCTGAAGCAATAATCATCCCCAAATTCAGCTGAGTTTTCTGAATAATGCAACCTAGGCAGGCTGTTTTGGAATGTCGGAGAATAGACTCATTCTGGGATGGCATAATTGTGTTGCTGATAAAGCTGAACCAGAATCTTGCGGCTATGTTCAAATCTTTCTTTTCAATCGGAGCCCCTTCCTCCAACCATTTCAGAGTACTATCTGAAATCAGTGGGGCTAACCACTTCTTCATCTTTTCCAGCTTTTATATTCTGATCAAGTGTTGGCAGTGATCATTAATACGTGTGGACATGCCCAAGATTGTGTTGATCGCATCACTATCACAATTTACCCTCCTGCCTCTGACAACCACGTAGTCAACCGCTTTGAAAGTTGTTGCTTACTGCTTCCTCTGGGGTATCAATGCATTGTAGAACTTTTTGACCCAGTTTGGAATATAAGGGTCATGGGGCTTGGTGAAGATTTGGAACTTATGGTAGTTCATGCAATCCATTATTTCCAGGTATCTGTCGATCACTCCATTCATAGACAGAAGTTTCTCCTCGAGGATCGTCCTTAACATTTCAGTCTTTAATTTGTTCATTAACTTGGGAGGGGGACCTTGTATTAGTGGTGCAAGTACCATTTCTTGCTCTGGAACAGGAGTAGGATGGGCACCATGAGTAGTCCGGATCCTAGATGGATCATTCAACTTTTTAGAGCGTAGTTCTGGCTTGCAAGCTTCTACAAGTTCATCATCATCAGACTCTATAGTTTGCGGTTCCTAATGCTCACCCTCACTTTCTGAGGTGGTAAGGTAAGTATCATAGATGTCGTCACTGTCAGAGCTTGCCTCAAGTGACATAGGTGTTTTTCCTTTACCTTTTCGTTTCCCACCAATAGTGGAAAGTTTCTTAGATTTGCCCTTGGATGCATCTGCATCCTCATTCAGTGTAATCCATTTTTCTTTCCCTTGGTGTGGCATGTTTCTCCCAACAACTTTAGACCTAGCCATGTCTGCAATCACAACGGGAAAATTAGATATACTTTAATTAAATTCACAGGAACAACAGTTTGCAGACAGACTTATTGAATCAATTGGCGAGTCGCCAATTAACTTTGACGAACTAGACCGAGCTTGCCAAAAGGATGGTTTAGAATCTAGGCAGGTAGGCGATAGGAAGGGCATTTTGGCAAGTCACCAACAACTTTTGGCGATCAAAAGAGGCAGTTCAACAAAGTTATAGTGGAATTTAAGCTACAGTGGTGCAAACAAAGGGTGACAGAGAAAACATTGGCGAGTCGTCGAATGCCATCGACGAACTTAGGTTTATCGCCGAAAGTTACAGAACTCGACATCAAATGAAACATGAAATCAAAGGCGAGATGGGGCATTAGGTGAACCACCGAGTAGTTTGGCAAACTCGACCCAGTTTACCAAATGACCTAACGTGCCTATCTTCAACCCAAATTCTCGAAGTCAACCCCGCAACCTCCGAAACAAAATCAAATGGTGCACAACTCAAATTAAGACTAGACCCATGGCACCCATCAACATGCAAGAACAACCTCTAGTGTTTTAATTCGTTTTCCAGTACAAAATTAGGGGATTACAATCCTAAATAAACCACAGGCATGATTGTCGAATTAAGGCAGGAAATCAAGCATTCTACTCAAATCAGAGAGGTCAATCACACTTCAACAGGATAAAATCTATTGCATAAGAGTACAAGTATCAAAAGTACATGCGGGGGTTTGAAAACCAACCTTTACTACAAATTAAAACAAGACTGTAATGCTAGGCGGCAAAGTAATCCAATTTCGAGTACAAATCAATCAGCTAAAATAATTATAGAATGCGGAAATATTGAAAATATTAAGCAGGTGTGAGCTTGTGAAGATCGAAAGTGAGGGAAAGTAAATAAAAAAAAGTTGAATGCTTACACCTTTGGCCTTATAAGAACCATCCAGATCTCACCCATTCGGTGAAATCAGTCGAAATCACTGAACTATTAGGTGACACGCCGAACGGTCACTTACCGCGCCTAATTGTTTAGAACTTTCAATTAAACTGAGATTCCAACCATCGGACTAGTTCATAATCGCCTAACGGTTCTGCGATTCGCCAATAATTTACTAATCATGCTGAGTTTTACAGACTCCAGGTTGAAGTTTCCTGGAATCCAACGGCGGTCTAGGTCGGGATCGCTGACTTTTTTGGCGATCCGCCGACAGGACCTTTAGCTCGCCAATTCTTATATATTTCAAATACTTTCCTCAGTTTGTCCAGCACATTTAACACACCATTATTCTAAAATAAACATAAAGCTATAAAATCTTGGGTTGCCTCCCAAGAAGAACCTTAGTTACAGCCATGGCATGACTTCCCCACTTAGTCATGATTCGTGGGGTAGAGACGAATCAACACATGACCCGTTTGGGTCTCTAGCAGCTGAACATATATGAAATGGGAAGCAGTTATCTCATTCAGCATTGATACATTCTCTTTTATCTCATTCAATACCTTGTCATGACCTTCGACTTTATGGAGAATGAGTGAGAGTGTTTATGTTATTTGCCCACCCTCATTCATACTAGGCTTCACACGCTCATGAGGAGGAACGTACCGGTCTTTGTTTTTGTCCGGCGCTCCCATTTCCATGATCTTCTTGGTCACTAGATCAAGCTGCGTCAATAATGTGGCCAAAATATGGCTCTTCTCAGTCTCTTTGTTGGTCATGGCCAGGTTATCAAGGAGCTGGGCTACTATTGCATAGGGCAGTCGTGAGAGACCCCCTGGAAATATTTGTTCAGCCATTCTTCTATTTTCTAGGCCAAGGCTTTTGTAGAAGCAATCGAATAGCACGTTTTCTGAGATTCCATGAGTTGGGTGCTGGAGAAAGATTGACTTAAAGTTTAGCCACAACTCATGGATTGACTCCCTCTCCGATTGTCTGAAACTTAGGATGCTATCCCTAAGAGTCATCATTCTTAGAAGAGACAAATTCATTTGGTCACCATTACTATCAGACATGCTCCACTGTCCTACTCAAAACAAACAAGAAAAACAAAACTAAAAATTAAGTTAGTAGAACTATAACTAATAAGAACAAAAATATTACTTAACTAAAGATTCTCAAATAACACCACACCCCGGCAACGGCGCCATTTTGATGTTTAACGTAATCAAAGACACAACTTCCAATTCAAGTGTCAACGATCACGTGAAGTAATATTACCCAACTGAATGGGTTAGGGTCGAGTCCCAAGGGAGCGGTTAGTAATCGACAATTCAATAGAAAAGTAAAACTTAGTTCTAATCAATAATAGCTATAAACATTAACGAGTAAAAACATAATAAATCAAGAAGTGACATGAATGTCAATTATCAAATTGGGGGTTTGTATTCAACTAAGAAACAAAAATAGCAAAAATATAGAGATGCGAATTTTGGGGAGATGGGATTCTTAGAATGTGAAAGGAATATGGACTTAAATAAACAATCGGGTACATGCTATTAATAGTAAATTGCTGTAAATTTGTAACTAAGCTAGACTTTAGTGGGGGTAAATTCTCTCTCGAGCAACTTATCCCGAATCAAATTGGTTTATCTCAAACACCGATAAGCCGCAATTATGCCCAACCTTCGCCCTAGCCCATTCACTATCGAGAGCTGAATGTGTGGGAGAATGCTTAGGATTCACTCTCTCGAGCTGAACCCACGACGACCCAATAACCATCGGCTATCGATTCAGTAGTTAAGACCTCTCTCTCGAGCAAGCCAAAGACACGAAGATCAAATCATATTTGAAACTACGATTCCATTAAGTTCACACACAACTACTGAACGAAATCATATTTAAATAGCAAATTAACTATTAATTAGGAAAACCCAACAGTAAATTCAACCCATATTCACATAATCACATCCCAAGAATTGAGGTTTTAGCTAGACATGAAAAAGAGATAGAAATCGATACCGATAATTGTTTCCATCAAATGGGTACGATAAATAATGTATTTACACACGTCAAGAATAAAGATTCTTCAAGACCCACTTCCAATTTCTTTGAATTGAAAACCTTCAAATTTTTCAAAGCTCAAGAATAATGTCTCAAAAACTCTAAGAACTCAAAACTGAAATATTCTAAAAATCAGTAATAATTCGCTACAACTTGATACTAAGCTACAGATTTAAATGGGTATTTATAGTTTTCAAAAATTTGTGTTGTGAAGGACCACTCGTCGCAGTTAGTCCGGATCGTCAATGCACTCGGCGATCCACCCTTTGGTCTAGTTCATTGCCTTTCATCTTTTGCCTTCAGCATCTTCGCGTTTTGAATCATTGGGTCATATGGTGTTGCTTCGCGGAACTGTTCGGTGACGCGCCGATTACTCCCTTTCATTGCCAACTTGATCTTTTCCTTCAAGTCTAAGCACACTAGAACTTTGGATGAGGTTAAGGCCATTCAGCAACTTGGCTAATGCATTAGGCGATCCTCATGCCTTCTTTTCTTCGTTATTTTCAACTGTCTTGTTCCTTTTTGCTCCAAAGTGTCCATGCTTTGTCTCTAACTCCAAATACCTAAAACTCAAGGATTTGCATTAGTTTTTGAGACAAAATATGCATTTAAGGACACTAAATTCATCAAAAAAAAGCCCTAAATGAGTCCAAATCGTGGACTCATCAGATACTATGACTATTTCCAGTTCGAGCCAATGTTCACAGTTTGAGGTAGTTATATCCAATATAAGGCTAATATTCATGGCGGTGTTGAGGTTCACAGGTTGTATTTATGTTTCGAGAGTTGGGGGTTTGATTCAACAGATACTTTATTGGGCCCATGATTCTAGATACTCTATCAATCCAAGCACTATAAAGATGCATCGTGACTTCAAGAAGCATTACTGGTGGGCCAACATAAGGATCGGTATTGTAGACTATGTGTCTCATAGCTTGAGTTTCCGGTAGGTGAAGGACTAGTATTTGAGACCTGGTGGTGAGTTCCAGAGGTTACCCATTCTGGAGTGGAAGTTGGATTGTATTACTATAGACTTTCTGGGAGATTTGCCTCAAATTTCTAGAGGCGTTGACATCATTTACGTCATCATTGATTGATTGACCAAGTCATCACGCCTCCTCCCTTCATTCAGCACAGAAAGGTTGGCTCGTATCTACTTTTGTGAGGTGATTCATCTTCATAGTCTGTCGTTTAGCTCTGGATGCTTAGTTCACTTCTAGCTTTTGGAGAATTTTTTCGGAAGAGTTGGGCACTAGCGCTAACCTTAGCACAGCTTTCCACCCACATACTAATGGCCAGTCGAAGCATACTATCCATGTTCTTCAGGACATGTTGCGGGATTGTGTTTTAGAATTTAGAGGTCAGTGGGACCACTTATTTCCTTTGGTAGAGTTTGCGTATAATAACAACTACCATTCTAACATCCATATGGCCCCGTTTGAGGCCTTATATTATAGGTATTGTCGCTCTTCGATTGGTTGGTTTGAATCTATAGAGCCTAGACCACGTGGCTCATACTTGATTTAGGATGCTTTGGAGCAAGTGAGGGTGATTCAGGACAGACTTCGGATGGCTAAGAGTAGGCACAAGAGTTATGATAATCGTAGGTGTTGCGGCCAAATCGCACACGCAATTGCACGTGGTCGTTCAAGTATTAAAGTGGCTCTT
>JAJONQ010015191.1:0-10273 GCA_036250385.1 Solanum microdontum | reverse complement strand
TCATTTAATAGTATTAACTTTTTGTAAGTGAGTTTTGCAATTTGCACCATTTATTGTAATTACTAGATTGAGTGTTGTAGATGAAATTTGGAATTTAATTTATTTTATATGACTTATTTTACTTGCATAATTTTCATAAGAGAAAATGTTCATCCACCAAATGTGTGTTTAATATGTAATACTCCTTCTCTCTAATTACTTGTCCAATTTTGAATTGACACACTTATTAAAAAATCAATGATTGACATAGTGAGTTTACCATTTTACCCCTATTACTTATGAATTGGATGAATTAAAAACTTAAGATTTTCAAAAAGTTCTACTTTTTTAAAATTAGTTAATTGAGGGTATAATAGGTAAAAAAAACTGTCATTTCTTGATTTGTCAAAATAGACAAGTAATTAGGGACAACTAAAAAAGAAAAAGTGGACAAGTAATCATTCCTTAAAACTAGGATTGATTTAGAGCCTGTTTGACATTGCTGCTAAAAACAACTTATTTTTAGAAGTATTTTTTTCCAAATGACTTTTTAGAAAAGTGCTTCTGAAAAAAAAAAACAATATGTATTTGACTAATTCATTTGAAAAGTGTTTTACATTAGCAAATTGTGTTAGTCTAATTTTAAAAAAAAAGTGTTTTTAAGAGTCAAATTACAAAAAAAGGACAATTATTAATGTACTTCTAATATTAAAATTATTTTTATATAGAAACACTATTTTAAAGAGTATAAATTAAAATGATGTAACAGATATGATCAATTTTTGAAGTGCAAAATTACAGTTAAAGAGTATAAATTAAAATGATGAAATATTTCATCAAAGAACATATGTGGTCGAGTGGTAAATTTATCTTAAGCCATTGGAAATACCTCAATATGATATGAAGTAGCTACATCTTTTATATATATTTTTTAAAAATCAATTTTAAAAACCAGTAGACAAGGTCGGTTGTTCTCACGATCCAGACCATCATTATTGGCACCCACACTAACCCTCCGGTGGAAGAACCACTACTACAACCCAAACCAAGCAACTAAACCAAAAACTAAAGCATTAAGGATACGAAACAAGTTAAATACTAAAGAAAGAAATAAGGAGTTCCCATAAACTCCAAACAAAAGTCTATCAACTAAACAAATGCGGAAGTAATACCTAGAACCTGAAAGTCAATTTACCAAAACATCTAAAGTCCAACAAGTCTAAACAAGAAGGGATAAAACCCCAACTAATGAACTAATCAACTAACTAGAAAAGTCTAAGTCCGAAATGGTGGACATAGACAAAAGAGAACCCATGGAAGCCCGGAAGAACTAGCTCACCCTTGAGTTCGAAAACGATCACTGATCTTCTAAGCGAGGTCTGTCAATAGTTGCTGAAAAATGCCCTGTACTCAACAAAAATAAGAGCAAGTGCAGTATCAGTATACAATCACAGTGTACTGGTAGGATCACGCGGCTATCCTACTAAGTGTAACATAAGCAAGTCAATACAACATTATAAACACATGCATATATCGAACATAGACAATATTATCAACATTTATGAACAATGAACAACTTCACATTTCTCAAATACACAATTATGACAAGTCATTGGTCCTCTCATGAAAACCAAACCCAAACAGTTAACATACCGAAACGTGGTACCCGATCCAATGTTTATGCCAGAACGTGACAACCGATCCCATAATTATGTCGGAATATGGCAACCAATCCCAATTAGTTATGCCGGAACGTGACAGCCGATCAATTCAACACACCACAATCACAAGTATATCCTTAAGATCATACAATTAAGTCATGATTTCATAGTAACCATCATTCATCTATCTCATTTACAACAAGTGTGATCAATAATGCAACATTCATATACATACATGTTTCATAATGAAGCAAGAACAAACATACATCACACAATCATAGAATCACAACCATCACCTACCTCGAAACAAACTTGAAACCCTAAGAAACTTGATCCTTCCCTTTCCGGATTCGTTTCGCTTGTTCTTGGTCTACAAACAATCAATATAATACGGGAATCAATAAACAATCGCTAATTACCCGAATTGCTATCAATTCTATGAAGCCTAGATCATACCCATGATCCCAATTATCCAAAATAGGGCTATTTCCACCATAGAATCTAGATCAAAACCATCATCCATCGATAATTACGCATTCTAATACGTTCTACGGATCAAAAAACAGATTCGGGGAGTGAAAGGCTTACCTTTAGCCTCAAGAATGGTGGAAAACTGTCAAGAGTCGCTTGGGGTTCGTTCCTTATCTCTAAGAATTGAAAAGTGCAGAATAAAGTCGTTTAGTGGTTTATTCATGACTTTAAGTCGCGTCTGGCCCACCACATTGGCCCTCACCCGGCTACGGCGGCCCCTCCAGAGCGACAAAACCCAGCGCCAAAGCGGCTTGCACGAAACAGTGAGCTATTTTAATAATTCCAAGACCCTTATTTCACAACACACCTCTAACCAACGACACTCAGAAAATCTCCTTTACATTAAGATCATTTTCGGGAGTTTTACTCGCTCGAATCCAATTTCGTAAAATCGTACGAATTCCTTAACGACTTATCTAACTACTCATTTAATCAAAATTATAATTAAATCACCTGATTGCTACCAGATTCCCCTACAACTCAATTACTCCGATTTCATCCAAAATTGAATTAGGTTGGAAAATTCCAAGTTACTACGAAAAAGTTTCTGACCTAAAATTTTTCCCCGTTGGCTTTTCTATAACGGCGGAACCCGATCGTTACAATAGATACCAATTTACCCATCACTCATCCCCTAGTGACAAACTTTGGAAAAATAGACTAAGGAAGGAATGGAGTAGTACCTGAATCGACGAACAATTGAGGATACTTGTCTTGTATGTCTCTCTCAGTTTTCCAAGTAGCTTTCTCAACTGGATGATGCTTCCATTAAACCTTCACAGACTTAATCTCTATGGTCCTCAACTTGCGCATATCACGATCAAGAATTGTAATCGGTTCCTCCTCATATTGGAGGTCTTTGTCTAACACAATTGAGTCCCACATAATGTTATATTCCACATCACCATGATATCTCTTCAACATAGACACATGAAAATACCGGATGAACACCCGATAAATTAGGAGGTAAAGCCAATCTATACGCCACCGGTCCTACACATTCAAGAACCTCAAAGGGACCAATGTATCGCGGACTTAGCTTACCTTTCTTGCCAAATCTCATCACCCCTTTCATGGGTGATACCTTAAGAAGAACATTCTCATCGGTTTGAAATGTCATGTCTCTTACCTTATGGTCCGCATATTGTTTTTGTCTACTCTGGGCTGCTAAAAGCTTATCTTGAATACTCCTTACCTTATCTTGAGTATCCTTCACTAAATCAACCCCCAAAAGTTTCACATCTACAGCCTCGAACCAACCTATGGGTGATCTACATCATTTCCCATAAAGTGCCTCAAATGGTGCCATATCTATGCTGGAGTGATAACTATTATTATAGGAGAATTCACACAAAGGTGGGAACTTATCCCAATGCCCTCCAAAGTCAATCATACATGCCCTCAACATGTCTTCTAACACTTGAATTGTCCTCTCTGACTGTCCGTCTGTCTGTGGATGGAAAAGATGTACTAAAAGTGAGTTGTGTGCCCAATTCATCATGTAATTTCCTCAAAAACTTGGATGTGAATTGGGTACCACGGTCTGAGATGATAGAGAGGGGCACCCCATGCAACCTCACTATCTCTTTCACATACACCTTAGCCAATTGTTCAGCATTATAATCTATTCTTACCAGAATAAAATGCGCTGACTTAATCAATCTATCAACCACTACCCAAAGAGAATCAAACTTCCCCAAAGTCTTGGGAAGACCAATCACAAAATCCATGGCTATCATTTATCACTTCCATTCCGGAATTGACATTCTTTGAAGCAAACCTACAGGCCTTTTATGTTCATATTTCACTTGTTGGCAATTTTGACACTTAGCCACAAACTCCGCTATATCATTCTTTATGCCCGACCACCAATAAATTCGCTTCAAATCTCAGTACATCTTGGTCACACCCGAATGAATAGAATATCGCAAACTATGGGACTCTATTAACAACTTTTGAATCAAATCGTCAATTCGAGGAACACAAATCCTTCCTTTAAAAGCGAGCACACCTTCCGCATCAAGAGTGGGGTCCTGTGTCTTACCAATCACAATCTTCTTTCTAAGCTCCTCTAAATTCTCATCCTCAAATTGTTTGGCCTTGATCTCTTTAATGAACGTGGCCCTTACTTCAATACTAGCTAACACCCCATCTCTTTCTGAGATGCCCAACTGCATGAACTTAGATTCTAAGGTCTGAATTCCTTAGCCAAAGGTCGCTTGGCTATACTCAAGCAAGCTAAACTACCCATACTCACCGTTTTTCGACTCAAAGTGTCTGCCACCACATTAGCCTTACTCGGATAGTATTGAATGGTGACATCATAATCTTTAAGTAACTCGATCCACCTTCGTTGTCTCAAATTCAGATCCTTCTAAGTGAACACGTGCTGCAAACTACGATGATCGGTAAACACTTCACACTTAACACCATATAAGTAATGCCGCCAGATCTTAAGAGCAAACACTACCGCTGCCAACTCCAAATCATGTGTTGAATAATTCCTCTCATGCATCTTCAATTGACGCGATGCATAAGCTATAACATTCTTATCCTGCATCAACACAGCACCCAAACCAGAATGTGAAGCATCACAATAAACAAAAAAATCTTTACCTTCTACCGGTAATGCTAGGATAGGTGCGGTGGTCAAAAGAGTCTTGAGCTTTTGGAAGCTCTCCTCACATTTTTTAGTCCATTCAAATGGTATCTCCTTTTTGGTCAAATTAGTCAAGTGAGTGACAATAGAAACAAAGTTCTTCACAAATCAAAGCAAGACACACAAAACTCCTAACTTCAGTCACAAAACTTGGTCAAACCCGATTCTTAACCACCTCAATCTTTTGAGGATCTACCATTACCCCTTCCTTTGAAACTACATGTCCCAAAAATGCCACAGAAGTAAACCAAAATTCACACTTAGAAAATTTCGCATATAACTTTTGCTTCCCAAGAACACCAATAACAATACGAAGATGGTCGGCATGCTCTTCCTCACTTTTCGAATAGACCAAAATATCATCAATAAAGACTATGACGAAAGAATCAATAAATGACTTGAACAACCCATTCATTAAACTCATAAAAGCTGCATGTGCATTAGTTAAACCAAAAGACATAACCAAAAACTCATAGTGCCCATAATGGGTTTTAAACGCCATCTTGGACACATCCTCAGGCCTAATTTTCAACTAATGGTAGCCAGACCTTAGATCAATCTTAGAGAAAATCGATGCACCTTGCAATTGGTCAAAAAGATCATCTATTCGAGGCAAAGGGTACTTGTTTTGAATAGTGACCCTATTCAATTGTTGGTAATTTATACACATTCTCATACTACCATCCTTTTTCTTAACAAACAAAACTGGGGCACCCCATGGGGAAGCACTAGGATGAATAAATCCCTTATCAAGAAGTTCTTGGATTTGAACCTTAAGCTCTCTCAATTCTGCTGGAGCCATGCGATATGGAGGGATAGAAATAGGGTGTGTAACAGGCTCTAAATCAATGCAGAAATCTATAGCTCTATCCGAAGGCATACCAGGCAAGTCATTAAGAAACACTTCTCTAAATTCTGACACCACATGAATAGGCTCAATAAATGGAGTCTCAACCTCAACATCCCTAACATGAGCCAAATAAGCCAAACAACCCTGCTCTACCAATTTCTAGCCCGAATGGAGGATATAATCTTAGTTTGCTTAGGCTTATACACCCCTTCCTACTCTAATTTTTCCTCTCCCAGAATTTCTAGAGTTATAGACTTGGTATTATAATTAAGCACATCATAATAGAGGGACAACCAAGTCATGCCTAAGATTAACCAAATCAGCTGAGGTCTGAAAACCCATAAACAAAATAGGACAAGCACGATAGACATGGGTGACTATGACTGACTCTCCAACTAAGGTAGAAACATGGATAGAGGTATCAAGTATATCACAAATCATATCAAACTTTGAGGCAAATCTCACGGATACATATGAATAAGTAGAACTCGGATCAAATAACACATTAGCTATCTGGTCACAGACAAGAATAGTACATATGATCACCGCGTCAGACGTCTCTGCCTCATTCTTGTCCGGAAAGGAATAACATTAGGCCATATCATCTTGACGAGCCACTTCTCTGCCTGGTTGCACGTTACCCATGCCTGCATTACCATTTCCTCTACCTCAACGGCCTTGCTAATTACCTTCTCGCCCACTTTGTGGACGCCCTCGACCATTATTACCATTTTCCGCGGGTACCACTGCTCTAGACTATTGTTATGCGGAGTCTAACACACGTGGGTAGAGACAATCTCTCCTCATATGCCCAGTTTCACCACAGTTGTAGCATGTACGATCAAATGTTGGCCTGCTGCCCGCTGAAGGTGCGACTCCCTGGCTATCTTGAATCAAATTATGAAATGGAGTTCCTGAGTAATTACGTGTAAAGGCAGGCATAGCGGACTGAATTGGCTTGGTTGCATAAGCGTTGGCCTTCCGAACCACCTGGAGTAAGAACCTTGAAAGTTACCCGAGTTCTTGGCTCTTTTTGCCAATGCCTTAGCCTGACCGTCTCGCCTCACCCCCTCCATTTTTTTGACATAGTATGTTACCTCATTGAAGCTCCTCTCTGCAGAAGTCATATGAACAAATAATACTTGCAACTCAGAATTTAGTCCCCTAATAAATAGCTAAATTCTCTCTTCCTCAGTAGTCACCAATTGAGTAGCATATCTAGACAAATCATAGAACTTGGCCTCATAAGCTGCCACAGTCATACCACCTTGCTCCAAAGCCATGAACTCATCCTTCTTGCGATCCCTCAAAGTCCCAGGCACATAGTTCTCCAAAAACAAAGCATGAAATTAGGTCCAAGTAAGTGGAGGTAAATTTGAAGATCTACATTCCATATAAACTCTCCATCACTGCTTAGCCTCACCTTGAAGTTGAAAGGACACAAACTCAACCCCATACTAATGGATAATTCCCAAATTATGAAGCCTCTGATAGCAATCTAAGATGAACTCATAAGCATCCTCATTCTCAGAACCAAGAAACACATGAGACTTTAGTTTCAAAAACTTAGTCAACATTTCATGCTCATTACCAGTCATAACAGAACCCAACAAAGGATGAAAGAAAGAATCGTTACCTCCCGTTCCACCCGTCTTGGGCGCAGTGCTAGCAACAGGGGGATTAGCGGAAGCTTGAGTTGATTGATTAGAGGGAAGCACTCTAGGACCAACCAACCCTTTCAGGAATGACATGATCTGTCGAGCTAACACTGGGTCTATGGGAGGAACATTGATAGTTTCAGCCTGCACATCTTCCTCTTGTCCAACCTCCTTAACATTTTCAACCTCAATATATCTCTTCATGATGCACATGAGGGGCCTCATTCTGGGGAGCAATTTCGATCGGTACCCCATCTTTAGTAGGCACCATTCTTCCTCGGCCTCTACCCTGCCTCGATCGCGACCTCTCGCTGTAGATTCCTCAGCTGGAGCATTGACGGGAGCTACGGGCCTGACGCCGTTGAATCTAGTGTTAACCATCTGCGGACAGAAGAGGGAAGGAGGTTAGATACCAATTTAAATTGCCAGATACCAATTAGAATCAAGTCATAGCACCAAAAGGAGACAAGAGAAAACAAAGAGATTTCCTAAAGTCCTATAGCCTCTCGAAGAAAACTAAAGGCGTCCTCGTACCGTTCTGCAAGACTCTACTAGACTTGTTTTGGTACATCGAGATCAACGAACCTAGACTCTGATACCAACTTTCTCACGACCCAGACCATCGTGATTGGCACCTACACTAACCCTCAGGTGGGAGAACCACTACTACAACCCAAACCAAGAAACTAAACCAAAAACTAAAGCATTAAGGACACAAAACAAGTTAAATACTAAAGAAAGAAATAGGGAGTTCCCATAAACCCCAAACAAAAGTCTATCAACTAAATAAATACGAAAGTAATACCTAGAACCTGAAAGTCAATGTACCAAAACATCTAAAGTTCAACAAGTCTAAATAAGAAGGGATACAACCCTAACTAATGGACTAATCAACTAACTAGAAAGTCTAAGTCTGAAATGGTGGACATAGACGAAAGAGAACCCATGGCAGCCCGGAAGAACTAGCTCACCCTTGAGTTTGAAAACGATCACTGATCTTCTAAGCGAGGTCTGTCAATAGTTGCCGGAAAATGCCCTGTACTTAACAAAAATAAGAGCAAGTGCAGTATCAGTACACAACCACAGTGTACTGGTAGGATCACGCGGCTATCCTACTAAGTGTAACATAAGCAAGTCAATACAACATTATAAACACATGCATATATCGAACATATATAATATTATCAACATTTATGAATAACGAACAACTTCACATTTCTCAAATACACAATTATGACAAGTCATTGGTCCTCTCATGGAAACCAAACCCAAATAGTTAGCATACCGAAATGTGGTACCCGATCCAATATTTATGCCAGAACATGGCAACAGATCCCATAATTATGTCGGAATGTGGCAACCAATCCCAATTAGTTATGCTGGAACGTGATAGCCGATCCATTCAACACACCACAATCACAAGTATATTCTCAAGATCATACAACTAAGTCATGATTTCATGGTAACCATCATTCATCTATCTCATTTACAACAAGTGTGATCAATAATGCAACATTCATATACATACATGTATCATAATAAAGCAAGAACAAACATACATCACACAATCATAGAATCACAACCATCACCTACCTCGAAACAAGCTTGAAACCCTAAGAAACTTGATCCTTCCCTTTCTGGATTCGTTCCTCTTGTTCTTGGTCTACAAACAATCAATATAATACGGGAATCAATAAACAATTACTAATTACCCGAATTGCTATCAATTCTATGAATCCTAGATCACACCCATGATCCCAAGTATTCAAAATAGGGCTATTTCCACCACATAATCTAGATCAAAACCATCATCCATCGATAATTACACATTCTAATACGTTCTACAGATCGAAAAACAAATTCGGGGAGTGAAAAACTTACCTTTAGCCTCAAGAATGGTGGAAAACTATCAAGAGTTGCCTGGGGTTCGTTCCTTATCTCTAAAAATTGAAAAGTGCATAATAAAGTCGTTTAGAGGTTTATTCACGACTTTAAGTCGCGTTTGGCCCACCACATCGGCCCTCACCCCGCTACGGCGGCCCCTCCAGAGCGACAAAACCCAGCTCCTAAGCGGCTTGCACGAAATAGTGAGTTATTTTAATAATTCCAAGACCCTCATTTCACAATACACCTCTAACCAACGACACTTAGAAAATCTCCTTTACATTAAGATTGTTTTCGGGAGTTTTACTCGCCCGAATTCAATTTCGTAAAGTCGTACGAATTCCTTAACAACTTATCTAACTACTCATGTAATCAAAATCATAATTAAACCACCCGATTGCTACCAGATTTCGCTACACCTCAACGACTCCGATTTCCAAAACTGGACTAGGTTGGGAAATTTCAAGTTACTACGAAAAAGTTTCCGCCCAAAATTTTTCCCCGTTGGCTTTTCTATAACGAAGGAACCCGATCGTTACAGTTGTCCCTCTCTATTTCCTTTAAAATTGACCATTTTCGTCGATTTTGACCCATTTTTTTAGTAGTGTGTTATCAGTCCCTTTATAAAGTGTTTGATTTGAGAGAAGTATAGTTCATATTACCTCTCCTAAAAAGAGTTAGACTCAACCTAAGAGGTGTATTCTAATTAATACAATGGGAAGATTAAATTACACTATAGTAATATAATGATATTAACTCTACATTAATACTTGTAACGTCACATTTGTATTGATACTTTAACTCTTAGATTACTTATTTTGTATTTTTATGTTTTGTGCGCGTATGCATTTTCATCACTTACCATGGTAAAATATTAGTGCAAGGAAACTCACGCATGAAATTTAATTCCAATTTGAAAGGATATGAATCTAATATTTATTTGGCCATTATATATTGTGGTGCAGTGATGGGACTGCTCCACCCTTAATCAGAGGTTTCAGATTCGAGCCCTGAATATGAAGAAAATCTTGTTGGAGTGGCACCCCTGAAT